>JAVQJF010009448.1:0-33471 GCA_036023855.1 Gadopsis marmoratus | reverse complement strand
CCATCAGGGAGGCGTATGATTGGCCCCAAAGTTATTCTGCAGCAGGACAACGACCCCAAACATACAGCCAATGTCATTAAGAACTATCTTCAGCGTAAAGAAGTCCTGGAAGTGATGGTATGGCCCCCACAGAGCCCTGAGCTCAACATCATCGTGTCTGTCTGGGATTACATGAAGAGACAGAAGGATTTGAGGAAGCCTGCATCGACAGGAGAGCTGTGGTTAGTTCTCCAAGATGTTTGGAACAAATACCAGCCAAGTTACTTCAAAGACTGTGTGCAAGTGCGCCAAATATTGATTAGATTTAGATTTTTCTTTTGTTCGCTCATTTTGTTAATTGATGAAACAAAACTATTAGCACTTCCATTTTTGAAAGCATTCTTAGTTTATAGCATTGTTTCACACCTTCTTAAAGCTTTTGCTGCATAGTACTGTACATTGCACACCAGTTGCCTGTGTGTTCCTCTGTGTGTATGGTGTGTGTGTGTGTGTCTGTGTGTTCTTATGCATGGGTGCGTATTGCTGCAAGTATCCATGTTAAATATGTCCTCCTTTTATGAACCCTGTCAACAGATCTGTTTTTTGGTATTTCCTATTTATTTTTCAATTTATTTTTGTTTGTTAAACAACACATAAGTGTGTGACCCCCCCCTTCCCAATTGTACCCTTGGTTGCACCCATGCTAGCGCACACATCCGTTGGTTGTATGATTTACACCGTTAGCATGTTGTTGTTGCTCTCCATGTTTGCTAATGAAGCTCAGAATCAGATTCCCTAACGTTCATAAATAAATGTCAATTGTGGGAAATGCACTTTAAAAAAAATGTGGACCCCGCAATGCCCATACCATGGTTTCACCCATGTGACCATCACCAGTTAAATGTTACATGTTACATTACATTAAATCTCATTATGTTACATCGCATTATGCTAGACCTTGTGCATCATCGTACTGTGTTACACTGTTTTTATTACATTATAATTTTTAATAAATTATTATTTGCTAGTTATAAGTTGAATCATACTGTATGATATGTTTTATGTTCCATTTTGTTTTACATCCCAAATGTTCCATAATGTTCACATTGTGATACATTATATATTGTTATGGTTTTTATTTTATTTTATGGTACATCGTGTTCCATTAGCTCAGGGTTTCTGAAACTTTGTTCTGTTTTTAGAGTCCAAATTTCTCATGCGAATGAGAGTTGTCTAGTGGAATCTTTTTGTAGTAAGAGCTTAATGGGATCTCCAAATCATCAAGTATTTACAGTTATAATATATCAAACAAATATCAGTGTATCAATTGCCAAGCGCCAGTTGGTTTGTATAGCCTTTTGAGTTAACACCCCACAAAAAATCCCAATCCTAAAGTTGAGAAATTGTGCATGTAATTGTATTATGTTTTATCCTCTTCATCCTCTGTCTTCTTTTCCTAAAATTATTCCTGTAATAACTCTTACCTTGGTCCGTAATTTGACCACTGTCATAATGCTTATCAAATGAATAAATATAGGGCCAAACAGTATTTTAAAAGAAAAGCTTTAATATTTGATGATTTGTTAAAAATGACCTGATCACATTACATGGTGACATGTCCTGGTGTACTTTAGGATGGGTGCATTTTATGCTCCTGGGCTGGTCGGCATCAACGTGCTCCGCCTCCTCAGCTCCATGTACTATCAGTGTTGGGCTGTTATGGCCACCAACGTCCCCCACGAGAGAGTCTTCAAGGCCTCCAAGTCCAACAACTTCTACATGGGTCTGCTGCTCCTCATCCTGTTCCTAAGTCTGTTGCCTGTCGTCTACACCATCATGACCCTGCCGCCTTCATTTGACTGTGGGCCCTTCAGGTAACAACCTGAACACAAACAAACCCTCAAACATAACAAATTATTGAGTGATAAGAGCATAGTTAGAAATGGACACGTGTAAATACAGACAGGTGTTGACCGTGCTGATGTTTGCAGTGGGAAGGCAAAGATGTTTGATGTGATCATGGAGACGATCGACCTGGACCTGCCAGCCTTCATGGGGACCCTCTTCAGCTATGCGGCCAACCCAGGCCTCATCATACCAGCTGTACTGCTCATGGTGTGAGTGTAGAGGAGACACAGTGGATCGAATGCACAGAGGCACACCACCAGGAGAGGCCGCCCCAAAAAACACACTGGGAACAAGGGCCCCCTTTTGAGCTTGTAGTCAGTTTTGTCATGTTAACCAACCTTGTAATTTTCAACAAATGCACACATCTCTGGACAGCAGAAACACACCCAAATACACACACGCATGAGATTACACAAGTTAATTCTTGTTCTCAAAAAAGCTGCAAAACTCCCGATGTTTCCTTTGCAGCCACTGAAAAACAAATCCTGTCATTTCTCCTTTACAGACTGGCCATCTACTATCTGAACTCAGTATCTGAGGCATACCAAAACTCTAACATGGAGCTGAAGAAGAAGATGCAGATGGTAAGTAGAGATTGGAGATGAAAGGAAAGCACTGTTCAAAACCTTACATATACAGCAGTGAAGTGTTACCACAGAACTGCTGATGATATGAAAATATCAAAGCCATCAATGAATTGATCCCACTGACGAGTATCACCTGTGTGTCCGAAGCCTGATATATCTCCTGTGTCAATGAGCCACAGTTTTGCACTGAGTGACATGTTCCTTCGTTACCACGAACACACACACAATGCAGTTTATTTTGTCTCCGTCTCACACACGCCGTCCTGCTCTCGTAACAACGAACTAAAACACCAAATATGTATTAAGCCGCAACAGAATATAGTCCCCAACAAATTCACTATTAACACTTGTTTGAGTAACGTTTGCTAAAAACTACAGTGCCCAGCTGTTTTAAGAAATGACTGAGCCTTTCTAAAATTTAAACTTTACATTTGTTACTAGTTTTTAGAGATTTATGTTTTAAGTTGGAATAAAAGGGCTTGTGTCACAGACATTTGTTAACAATAACAAGAATATAGAATATTCCCAGCCTTTTCCTTTAAGTGCCTTCTTGGTATATCTTTAACAGATATAACACATTTAACATAACAACTTTTTTTTCTGTCCACCACCTTTCTCCCTCTGTCCCCCTTTCTCTCTCTCTCTGTCCATCCAGGCTCGGGATGAGGAGAAGAACCGGAGGAACAACACGGACAGCACCAACCAGGTCATGAAAGACCTGGAGGACTTGCTGCCAAACCGATCCCTCATGCCCCCTGCTCCTCCACCTGAGCCTGGTCAGTAATCTCCTGAACAGCTGATTGTCGTATGCAGATATATGTAAAGTAAAATGTTACTAAATGCCTCCATCATAAATATATTTTCAGTTTTTTGTATTGTAAAGTGTTAACATGAATACTGAGAAGTACTGTATCTGTGTATCTATTGCTGATCAAACATTTTCCCCCCTTACCATAATGTGCTATACAGTTCCCTCTGGATACTGAATGAATGTGAATGTTAAGCATTCATTGTGGTGAATTCAAAACAAACATGCGACTGGAAATCTAGATTCAGGTGATTCTTCACTGTCTCTGACTAAACAGAAAAGACACCGGAGCCAGAAGCAAAGCCAATGAAGACGAAGCCAGGGTCAGCCGGTAAAGGCGTTAATCTGCAGAAAGATGTGGCTCTGGCATCGTCCAACCCCAACGCTCGAGAACCAGTGAGCCGGCCGCCCGGGCCAAGAGGACAAGGACCAGTGCCGGGTCCGGGTGCTGGACCGGGCCGAGGCCGTGGGAGAGGGCCCCCTCCGAGATAAGAGTGTGAGAAAATCACATTCCTGCAGGCCGTGTTCATCGCTCAGACAATCTCTGTTCATTTTATAGCTGGAGACATAAATAGACACAAAAACAAAGTGTTGAGATTGTGGCCTTTCAGTTACAAGGCCCTCATATTTCCTTACTAACATCAACAACAGTTACCGGATGTCATTTCTGAAAATTATAGCTGTGTAAATTGTAACCTACGGTACCATTTTGCAACACTGTGCTGTAAAAACCTCAATTTTGTCTTGAGTGACTATGATTCATAAAGGAAGTGGATCAGTGGATGGAATTTTGTCAGGTGTCATATGTGACCAAAGTTCCACATGAAGGTCATGCGACGACAGAGTTGATATAATATAATAAAAGCAGATGCAAAGTGCAAATGGAAGTGTAACACATGATTGAAAGTGCAGGGTATAAGTTATTATGTTTCAAAGAAAGGAAGATAGAGATATAAAGCTTGAATATAAAAGTGGACGACAATTCAAACACAGATTCTCATCCTTGAGACATGGCATAAGCACAATAGTACAACAATATTACTCTGAGGCATTTGGATAAAGAAAATAATAGATTTCACCACCTTTGCCTTATACGTTATTTTCACATATACAGAAACAGCAATACAAACCTACATGTGCAGACACACATGGAGCATATATGGTGCTGACAGGCATATTATGGATTTCTCAAATGCCAGTCTTTTACTAACCTGTGTGGGACCTAAACTGGAATATGTTGGCTGGGACATGTTTGAAAGTTCTTTTTGACTCAATGAATGATAGAACACATTTCCAAAAGGAGAACCATTTGCTTTGAACTCGTCGACCACAGGAAACGTGATTATTTTACTGTTCTGACGTGTCCAGTTACACTGCTGAAGTAAATAAGAGATTGGTTATTCTTAATTTACAAAGGGTGCGTAAATAATGTCAATTAATTAATAATGTTAAGCACATTTTCATGCTGTTATAATGATGATTTTGAAGATATTGGCTGTTCTGTACTATCTCATCCATCTACCACAGAGTTTGCTCATGTACTGTAGGTAAACATAGTTTGTGGTCATGTCTGACAATTCAATAACTGAGACATCTGTGCTCATTTGTTTTCTCTTACTTTTGCACTGACTCTGTAATTCATAGAGTTATTCTGACTTTGCAATAAAGTTTAAACATCTTTTAATAACATCTTTGCAGCAGCTCAGTTTACATCCGTGTTAAGTTTTCAGTTACTTTATCGTAGTTTATTTTAACAAACAAACTCAGCGATCAACCAAGTGAAAAAAAGATTAGTGGAAAAGAAGATGCCCGGGGGCCAATAGTTCCTTCTGACATTTTTTTAACCACAAACGTTACATGCAAATACACACTGTTATAAAACAATTTTCATTGTCACAATGATCTTTATTTTTCAAATGGCAATGTAACGAAATATAAGCCACTCGGGCAGATGTGAACAACTATAAAAACACAATTCTGCCTTCATTCATATCTGGAGAGTCAGATAACATTGAACAAACTGAATGGAATACCTCAAATTTCCATGAGTTTGATAAATATCAACCGTCTCTTTACAAATTAGACAAACACAATTGCCTCGATCTCCTGAAAGCGGCAGCCCTCACTGTCAACTTTCCTCTTTCTCTTTGCAGTCGCTGTGGCAGAATTGAGTGGAGAAGGGTTCGCTGCAAGGATGCAGAGCCAGATAGCATTAAAGTGGTGCTGCCACCATGTGGTGAAAAGAGGAATAACATTTTTAAAGTTTTATGATTTATTTATTCTTTATTTATTTAGTTTGACAATGCTAGCAGGCCATAAATAATACATTATAAGGCCGAAGCTGCGGGCCGTATGAAATCTGACCGCAGGCCGTGATTGGCCCCCGGGCCGGACTTTGGACATCCCTGATTTAAAGAGTACTCCACCGATTTAACATCGCACTCCTATAATACTGTTAAACTCAAGATGGACAGTACCAGAGATATTGTCTTTGTTATTCCACACATTGTTCTTTCTTGTCTGACGCTAGCGCCTATACATTGCCAACAATCCAACTAGACTGCCGACAGTCCGGCCAGAGATTTGGGTGTGTTATTCTATTAGTGGCTAATGTAGCCTCTTTATACATCCTTGACTGACATAACTGACTCAAGTGACGTCACTTTAACAGAGCAATTTAATGTCACGCCCCGGGTCAGCGTGAATGGTTGTTTCGTGTTTTCTGTTGCTTGTCTTGTGCATTCCGGGTTGTGTGGTTTATTGCCTTGGTTCTCCTGTGTTTGAGTTTGTGTCCTGTCCCAGCCTCCCTCGTGTTTCCCTGATTGTTGGAGTGTTGTCACCTGTTCCCCTGTGTTCACCTATGGTCCATCCCCTCGTTAGTGTGCTGTGTATTTAAGTGTGTTCAGCGGTTCTCTGTGGTGTCACTGTCTATGTAGTGTGTTGCAGTGTGGTTGGTGGCTGCAATCGTACCATTTGGCTGTCTGCGCCCCTGTTGCCTTGGCTTTTTGTAAGTGCCTTTTCAGTTGTTCCTTTTTCTTTAAGACCGATGCGTTCTGGCTGTCTGCGCCTGGGTCCTTCTTTCCCTCCTCCGCACGCCGCTGTTCCTGACATTCAACCGAGTTCTCACAGCTCCCTCTGGAGCCACAAACCACTTACAATTCAATGCAACTTTTTCACATATATGTATAGTAATACTCTTGTACACTTTGATGTGTAAAACTACTTGAGTTCCACTTTGAACAGTTGGCTATCAGCCTGTAAAGAAAAATGTGGAACATCAAGTTCAGGCATGTAATTGTTCAGAAAACAACAATGTGTTGTCTCAGGTGAGACCATATGAGTGTTAACTTAACCAGCTCTTTTCAAAATTACAAAAACTACAATCTTAGCTGTCTCTGTTCTCTGCATGTCTGTGTGAATGAAAAGTTTGATTAAGGGGGGGCACTTACAAACTTTCTGTACAGAAGAATCACCCAGCCAGTCAAAAGTGCCCGAACCTCTGAATGTCACCTCGTAGGAATGTTGTCGTTGAGAGGTGGCTAATCCTCTGCAGCTGAAAATACACCTGCCTAAAACTCGTGTGCAGAGGTGGGTGGAGACACTGCCGGGCGAGTTAAATACCTGAGATCTGTAAACTAAGGTGCGAAGACCGGATCCAGCAGCACAGGTGACGTTTTTAGGATGTTTAAAAATGAGAAAGAAGAAATATTTAAATAGCCTTGAATTCTTCATTTATTTTCTTTTCTCCCTCCACAGGGAAGCGTGTTTGTTTCTGGTTATAACTTTCCAGCCAAGTAAACATGTCCTTCTTCCAGAATCTCTTCAAAAATGTCATCCATGACAGAGACCCCAAACATGACACAGTCACAGTGAGTATCTGATCAGCAAGGAGCAACTTTTCTCATGAGGAGAATACACCTGTTGGCTAACTGCACATTTGCTTAAAAAGTAATGTTACTCCAGTTAAGTTTTGTAATTTAAATGAAACGTTTCAAGAGGTGAGTCAAGTCCATGGACTGCTAACAGATGTATGGATGCTAAGGAGAATTTGGGCATTTGTTTTATTGGGTGCTTCAACCTGAGCATTTGGCTTTGATATGAATTGTGATGTTTTTCATTAGAAGTACTTAGTCTGCTGCTCGGCATCTTATCATCCTCTCCTCCATCTTTCCCATCACTGTGCTGTGATGAAACTGCAATGAATCAAAAATAGCCTTCAAAAAAAAAAGATCTGTTGCACATCGCTATAATACACCTGTTATTTCTGGCTGTTTCTCTAGGTGAAGGACAAGCCGAAACCTAAGTATTATGGAACAGTCGTCCCGTATCCGAACTTCAGCGCCAGCACTGATGCTTCTGTTCTTAAGAGCTCCATTGAAAAGGGTGCGTATGCTCACTTGTGTTTTACAAATGACCTTATGCTTGTTGGGCTGTTAAATGTTTCTGCAGATGGCATAAGTTGGGCAACTCTGCAACAGTTGATACATGATTAATGCTTCTATGAATGACGGGAACAACCTCAATTTGCAACTGGATGCAAGTTTTAAAATTGTGTTAAAGACGCAAATCTTCTTTCAAGTCTCCATTTTTCTGACCTAGAGGCTGTGCTTTTAAGAAAGTAAGGTAAAGTACAACTTGTCCCTCACAGGAGTGGACAAGGATGTGATCATTTCAATCCTGGTGAAGAGAAGCAACGAGCAGAGACAGAAGATCAAAGCAGTTTATGAAGCGTCCACTGGGAATGTGAGTATTTCATTCATCATAAAGATGGAGTTAGAGTGGTCAAGTAATAAAGAGCAACAAGCTGAACACAAGCCAAACAGCCAAAAGTTGAAGTCTGGAAAATCTTTAAACATGAAATGTGAAGCAAACTTCCCTCTGACCTCACTATGTATTTGAGCTTTTACTAATTTGCAACACAAATTAGGTCAGTTGTTGCGACAAGTCATTTAATCCAGATCCACTGCATTAGAATTAAAGCTGCCATTACTATTTTTACTTTTGCCTATGAACCCACTGGATGTTGCTTATTTCAACTTAAAGCAAGACTATGTTTCTTTTGAAAGAAGAAATGTAAGTGAATTCCCAAGTAATAAAAGACACTTTAACTCAATAGCCTCAAGGTTTTTGCTGCTACAACATTGCTTTGTTTGGTATGACCAGTATTATGGTGGCTAGTTGGCAAACTTTAAATAGCTATTGCCATGTAACTGACATTACTGAGTCAGTTTGCTGACTTCATGACTCCTCTCTATTGCATGCTACTGTTAGACTACATTTTAGCATGTCATAGATGAACATTCGCTGGTTTAAAGACATTTTAGCATGTCGTGATATACATGTCGCTGTTTTAAATTGTTAAAAAAAGAAACTGGTTTATCACAAAAAAATAAGCAAATGTGCCGTACCTCACCAGTGAACATGATTGTTTCGTACGACCCATATTTACTTATGAATTTAGTGCAAACTCTAGTGGCCATAGGTATTTGTGTCCTGTATGAAACAAAGTCAGCCGTGGCTTATTTTAACTTGCATACATAAGTAAAGTTACGTGGCGTAAGCCTTCTTGTGACTGCTCCCTGTCTTGCAGAAGCTGGATAAAGCTCTCAAGTCGACTCTTAGGTCAGATTTAGAGGACCTCTCCCTGGCCCTGCTCATGGCACCCACTCAATTTGATGCCTACCAGCTCAGGAAGGCTACAAAGGTAAATATCAGCAGTTTATGTACTAGCAATCTGAGAACTGTGATTTCATCACTCCGAATGTTTTCTCTATTCCAACAGGGTCTGGGCACGAATGAAAAAGTCTTGGTTGAGATTCTGGCAACAAGATCAAACCAAGAGATTCAAGAGATCAAGAGGGTCTTCAAAGAAGGTTTGGCCTGATTCAGTGCAGTCACTCTGTTAATGTTGGTGTACATGCTGAGCTCTGGGTTCCTGAAAGGTTTTCACAAAACATCTTGGTGCTTCCTGTGCACGCCGCAGTAGAATAACACTGATTACATGCAGCACTGCAATCACCAGGTCATGAGGATTTTGGGCTATAACCACTGCACTCGTACTTGTTTCATTCATTGTTATTGCAAAGTCTTATCTTTGTGCTGAAATTCCCTTTGTCCCTCAGAGTACAAAGCAGAGCTGGAGGACATTATTAAGGATGACACCAGCGGTGACTTCACCACGGCCCTCCTTGCCATGTTGAAAGCTACCAAAGATGAGACAGCCGACGTCAACGTGGCTCTGGCACAAAAGGATGCAAAGGTAAAATCAGGAAGATCAACCTTTAAAGGATAAAGCTGGCAACATTCTATTCTTGCTGTCAACAAATGCCATGAAATAAAACTAAACTACTTTCTGGCATCACTACCGAGAGCCTGCTGGTTCCTAATAAAATAAACAAATATTAAACTTCAATCAAATTTTATTTATATAGCGCTATATGATAACAAAGTTATCTCATAGCACTTCTAAATATAGAGCAAGTTCAAGCCAACTCTATATCTACAGACCCAACAATTCCACCATGAGCAAGCACTATCACAAGTGCATAGTTTTTTTTTTTTTTTAACAGAAAACATTAAACGGCTAAGCACTGTAGTTTTTTTTCAAACAAAAGTAAACAATGCATTTGTTGGGGACTATTTTCAGTGCCGGATTAATACACATTTGCTGCACTACAAGTATTTACAGCAGTAGGACGATGTATTTGGGTTTGAGTCAAAACAAACTACAGTGTGTGCCTTCATTTTAAAGAAGGAACAATTCACCCAGTGCAACAGTGTGGCTCGCTGATATGTTAGTTATGGACAACAATGGAGTTCTATGGCAGAGGAATAAGATACTATATCAGGCTTTGAAACAAAAGTAATACTACTTGGTAAAACTAATTGTTGACAATAAGAAAATAGAAAATATCACCAGGCTTTAATGTAAATGTCTTGAAGAGAACCATATTAACTAGCAATGGCATGTCTACTGTTTTGTTCCTGTAGACACTGGTTGAGGCAGGCGAGAATGCCCAAAAAGTCAATGTTCATGCCTTCATCGACATCCTGACCTCACGGAACGGGCCGCAGCTCTCTAAGAGTGAGTGCTAGAACTGTGTGGATGCTTCAGCTGTTTTGTTTAATTCATCATCGAGGCTGAACCAGCCAAAACCTTCTTTTCAACGTGAACACAGGACAAACAGGTGGAACCGCACTCTTGTAGCTAACTGGTAGAACACACCCAGCGGTGGGAACAATGCAGAGCAATGTTGGTCAGATTTTACAAATAAGTCTTAGTTCGTCTATCTTAATTATCCATGGAGTCTATGGTTTACTAATTTTAAGGAAAATGTAAAACACCCTGGATGGGATTATAGGTTTCTTGATGGTTTATTAGAGCATACAAACGCTTTCAAAATGACGATGCTCCATTTACAACAGTATTTTATTGTGCCATTTAAAAATAATGTATATGAATGAAATGTCTTAAAACAAACTGTAGTACATGTCTGGAGCAAATTTTGAAAATTGATGTCTAAAAATATTTTCAAACCAACTACAGACGGAAATATTTGGGGTATATGCAATGACCTCATACCTGGAATAACCTTTTACAGAGACCTCTGCTTTGTCTGAAAAGTTGCCCATTTAAACATAACTACCTGTTGCTGTTTGTTTACCTGTTAGCATTCCAGGAATATGCCTCCATCAGTCATGGTACATTACCTAAAACCCTGGAGGCGGAGCTGAGAGGAGACATTGAAAACTGCCTTATTGACATTGGTAAGGAGGATTTCATCATTTCTTCCTGATCAGATTTGGTTTCACTTTTCATGAATAAGTAGTTCTCTTGAGTTTCACAGTACATGTAGAACACAATGAAATTTCTTCCTGCAGGAAAACCAAACTGTTTTTCACATTAGAGACTCCTGTATTTGTGTTTTTTTTTTTTTGTTTTTTTTGTCTGCGCTGCTCACTGGTTTTACTATTGCATCTCAGTGAACATATAGTGCTATCCAGAACAAACGAAAGCAATGTAGGGATGGCTTGATAAAGAACCAGAAAAACAAACGCTACGAAAAGGACCTTAAATGCACACATTTAAAAATAGAACTTCTGCATGAAACATGCAAATTTCAACCCTGGATAGATGTGACCCCAGTGATTCTATCTGCACATTCCCAACTCCAGTGTGTTCCACAAGGGCATCATGAGCTCACGCACCATGTGATCAGGGAGCATCTGAAACAGAAACGCCGTGTGCTGTCGGACACGGCAGCATCTGGTCGGTGCATATTTTCAGTGACGTGTTTGTGTGTCATTGACGTCTAGTGAAATGTGCCTGGAACATGCCGGCTTTATTTGCTGAGAAACTCCATCTGGCTATGAAGGTGTGTATGAATATATCCTTTTTTCTTAACCATATGTCACAGTATGACATGTTCCCACACACATTCCTTGCTGAGTGAAGTGTACATTTTCAGTTTTTCTTATTTGGGGTAAATTATCTCTTGTCGTATTTATGTCTTTCTTTCAAATGCCTGCTTGGGAAATTTGAAATGGTGCAAATGGATTGAAATGTCTGCCATAATATAAACATTCAAATGCTACATGGAACATCTGGAAAACACTGTAGTGATTGTTATGCAAGCAACACAGATGTAATACACAGCAATGCTAACTTTACCTTCTATCATAAATACTGAAAGAACATTGATCTAAACGGTGTGTAAGGCTGCAGGGTGAGGTGATGTTCAGTGACGGAGCCTCTGCTCCGTTCTCACAGGGCCCCATCATATGTGACAAGACACTGATCAGAGTGCTGGTCAGCCGCTCTGAGGTTGACCTGAAGAAGATCATTGCTGAATACAAGGCCATGTTTGGCATTGGCCTACAGGAGGATTTGACGGTAAAATAACATTAAGTTTAAAAATTTTCCTGAATGGCTGCCTTTATGTTCTGTTTTCCACTCGTTCAGTAAATGCACAAATGCATAATATAGTATCAGTATTTCAGCTGACCACATTCTCTGTCTCACAGAAACACACTAAGGGACTTTTTCGGGATGCCCTGATTGGACTGTGTGGAGCTCACTGAAAACCGAGGCCAGCTTGTTCAACAGATGTCACAAATCTTTTCTTTCAAAGTGTTTATGAATAACGTGACTCAATCTTTCTTGAGTTGATGTTATCCCACCAACAGTAACAACCTTCTCATGCCCTTTCTTTCTGGCATTTGGTGTTTCTCTTTCTGCTTTCATGTGTTTCTTTTCTTTCTGTTTATTACAATCAATCCACCTGCAGGCTATGTCTTCCCACTTGTATATTGAGCTGTAATTTGCCACATGGTTTGAAAATGAAGTGAGACAGAAGAAATATGGAGTAGGAGATGGACAGTTTGGATATAAATCTCTTTATTGAAATAAAGGCTCAATCCTATCCCATGAGAGTCAGTCACTCAAAGCTGTGTGGGAGCTGTAATGATATCTTAATTAAAAATATAATAAAATGGTCTTCATTCTCATTTAACATGAGGTGTTCAAATGATACTGTTCAATACAGTAGTTGATGCTGTGGAAGCCCATTTCCATCAGAAAAGAAATAATATATATTTGGAACAAAGCCAGCAGTGTGAAAAGTCAATGTTTGAGTCTGAATTATGATAGTGAATCAAAATTCATAACCACTAAATAGCATGGAATTTCATATATTGTAAAAAATCATGAAATATGAATTCAAATTTGATTTTATGTTTCGATATACCAAGTCATCATTTTGAGCTGGTGGTGTGTTGCTGTTCTTACCTCCTCCCCATAGCTCTTCTCTGCTCCTCTTTGTGGCGGAGACGAGCTCCTAACAGCGGCATCTTGGTGTATTTACTACCTGAAAATAAGTAACTTAATGTGATAAACTTGGAAACTTAAAAGGACCAAATGATTCGACACCAAGCTTCAACAATCAAAACAAGCAAACTCAGGGCAACGTGACCTGGTTGTGTTGATTAAATGTTCCATCGTGTCCATGGTGCCCAACTAAGTATTTTAGCATTTTATGACCCGTCACCATCTTTTTTCAGTAACTTCGATGCAGATTTTGGAAAATTTGATGTCCTCAAATTAATAGTGTTTTCATATCACTACAATTAACCTTGACCTTTCCACCTTTAAATTAATATAGTTACACTGACTTCAATACTGATGCAGCTTTTATTGGAATGAATCAATACATCATGTAAAAG
Source organism: Gadopsis marmoratus (assembly GCA_036023855.1). NCBI lineage: Eukaryota > Metazoa > Chordata > Actinopteri > Centrarchiformes > Percichthyidae > Gadopsis > Gadopsis marmoratus. Next base: position 19,968 of record JAVQJF010009448.1, on the reverse strand, counting down.
TAAAATGATGAAATAAATATGAAAGTCATCTTACCTGCACAGTCATTGCCCAACCCACATACGAGCAGGTCTCCCTCGTAGTCTTGTCTGCCGAGGGCCATATTCTAGCTCTTTCCAATAATCCAGTAATCCACTAGTTTTGTTTGTTGAAAGATTTGCTTTTGAGTAGATTCTTTCCGGCGCTTCAAATCTCCAAATGTTATCTTTCCACGTTGTGGGTTTGGAAGAGGTCATCTTTAGTCCAAATCCAAGAGAGAGATCAGAATGGTCTGCAGCCCTTAAATGACCTCGGCTGGGCCGTAGACACGTGCGTGTGAGTGGCCAATACACAGGAGAGACATTACATTGAATTGTTTCAGTTATTTCTTTGCAACTATCTGTGATCCTTTCATTATTGGACATCTTACAATGTGTTGATGTGAAAATGTAATGATGTATCATTTTTAACATTAGTTGTGTTATTGATCCATAGTTTAGACAAAGACATTATTGATCTTACTAAAAAAGGGGCGGGGTGGTAGTTCACATTAATGTTTAGCCTCAATATTACAGTATATTGAAATTCTTCTCAAAGGAAGTAAAACACATGTTATTTTATTTTAATCTTGTATATATAAAATCAAATAGCACTCATCTTGCAGTGCTTACAGTATTTTAAGATATGTGGCAGGCTTGATAGCAGAAAGGCTTTGTACATGGCAGAGATGGGCGTTTGCCAGTCTTAGCAGGGCCTTGGAGAGAGAGCCTAACTCTGTGTTATTGACCCTGGTTTGATTGACACGCTGAACATGCACTGAGGGCAACTACACAAATCATCCTATAGATTATACTGTGTGGTAGACCGAAGGTAGGGACGGTCTCCCACAAACCCAGGAGAACGGGACAGGTGATAGAGGGAGTCTACATTCCACACACTGGTGACAAACAAGGAACACCTGGCTACTGCCAATGGGGTAGGCAGAGACTGGCAGTCAGAGAGGATGTATGCGATCAAGCAAGCCCGAAGAGAGATACTCTTTATGTTGTCTTGAATAACGGACATGTTCTATTGAAATCGGCTTGTACTGTGTGCTACTTCCCGAGGTTACGTGACCAGGCGTCACAAGTGGTGGAGGATGCGGGCACTGTGATCTCGCCCAACCGTTTTTTCATACAGCTGTGCTTTTCTGTGTTATGGGATAGGCCTGATACCATGGAGCAGGCAGTAAACCACCTGCTTCAGGCTCAACAGGCTCAGAGCCTGGGGGGCCCACATCGAGTTAGGAGATGCTGACCAACAGCTCCCTGGTCACAGGTGGGGTCGGTGGTAACAAGCAGAAACCCGACCTGATCGTGTGGGTGGACGGACAGAGAATGGAAGCGCTGCTGGACTCGGGCAGCGCCGTCACCCTCGTGAGGCCCGACCTGGTCCCGAGGGGAGCAAGGCACACCAACCCCAGTCTCCTGTATTCATGGTGACTCCCGTGAGTGCCTGACCGCCCTGGTTGAGATCCAGACAGACAGAGGGACCTTTGAAGTGCAGGCGGTACTCATTGAGATGTTGCTGATTGGACGTGACTTCCCCATGTTCTGGCGGTTATGGGCGCAACAGAATGTAAAGCCGCGGAGACTACGGACAGCGAGGAGAAGACCGAACCACCGAAGGATGGTGACGAAAGTGGAGCTCGACAGCAAGTCGCCAGGGGACAGAGATACGGCTGGAGAGATGGACGGCAGCTGAGGGGGACAGGCGAGCGGAAGTGGAGGTCCGCCCCCATAGCTGACTTCAGGTTCTGGGGAAACTGGTGGGGACCCCAGGAGACAGCTGCAGGTTGGAGTGAGGACTGCATCATGGGGAGGTTACGTGACCAGCCATCACAACTGGCTCAGTAAGAAACTTGGAACAGGCTTGCAATGAAATAACAAGGGTTCCATTCATTGTGTTTTTTCCCCCACAACCCTCATGTCACAGAGTGCACGTTCTCCTCTACAAAGTGTTCTGAAATGAATGTCAGTACAGCATAGCCAAGCATGAACATGGTGAATGAGAAAATCAGACTAAAAATGACGTCACTGCCTGATCAAAATTAAAACAACACACGCAACTTGCACGGAACTGTAAAGGTAATATTAAATATATTCAAAATAAATGGGGCTAATTTGGCCAAGACTCGGTGGGGTGTCTCTCTCAGTATAGAGACACACACGAGCAGGAAGGACATCGGGGACACAGGGTTGCAGGGATATAGATATGAAGTCTATTGTCTGTTCCGCTCTCCGGAAGGTGGCGGTAATGCACCTTGATGCCAACCGCTGTAATACTAAGAAGAAGAAGACGACCCATGAGCAGTCATTTATTAGGGACGAGCTAGTCTACCGTCCACTGCGTACGCTCACAGAGGGATTTCTTATCAATAAGAATGTATATTGAAATCCAAAGGGACAGGGGGCGCTAGAGAGTCATTTCGATATAAACATGTTATGAGTCTCAGACACACACATGAATAATAAACAAAAAAAAACGTAAAAATTAAAAGATCTAACTTTGTCTGCATCGAAGCAGCTGCGCAGTGGCAACGCTCACGAATACACGCACGTGACGTGGAGCGTATACCGTGTCCGGAAGTGCTGTGACTTACTGGCCAGCTTGGATGTTTTATTCTTTCTTTACGGACTCGAGCTGCTATTGTGGTCAACTCAACCTAACCGTTGTTAATTATCTTGCTCTAACTCGGCAACCGCATGCGTTTGTTTTGACGTAAACCATTCACAGAGGACGTGTCGCGGCTAGAAAACTAGATAGACTCTAACTTAACTGGCAAGCCAGATGACTAGCTAGCCACTAAGCTAGCGAACTGGCTAGGAAGGCAGCCAGCGGACTCGCAGGTTTATGCCTTCGTACAGTTTGTTCGACAGATTTAGGTACGTTTAAACGGAAGAATGAATAAGAGCCAGAAGAAACCTGCTCGTATTCTTCAACGGTAAATGGGCTGTGGGTTAATTTTACTATTCGGGTAACAGTTATGTTAAGGGTACTGGGGACATAAATCCTGCAGCTGGACTTAAACTGGTCGAGGTTTGGGTGCTTGAAAGTGCTTGAAAATGGAAGAGAAATACAGCAGCAACGTACTCTCAGGGGGGAAACTGGGCATGGTCGAAGTGCCCAATTCTAGGTATGTGTCCGTTATTAATCTGACGTTAATCTCATCCAGCTGGTGTGTTATTCCCTGTAATGTCTTGCCCTAAGACACTCAAGTTCGGTCACTAGTTGTAGTCCATGTTACAGTCTGTTAATGTGGGTCCACAACACAAGCTGGACCACATAATGCATCCAATGAGTATTCTATGAATTTATTAGCTGTTTAGTCTGTAAATGTCCAAAATAGTGAACAATGCCCCTCACAATTACCCACTGCCCAAGGTGTGCCTTGTTGTGTTCAAACTCCAAATTTATTTAATTTACAATCAGGAAAACAGCAAACAATTCACACAATTTTGCTTGATCCGTAACATTAACAATCAGTGGATTATCAAAATTGTTGTTATCGATTTTCTGTCGACTGATATAGTTTGATTGCACAGCTGTGTGTGTGTGCGCGTGCGTGCGTGCAGAACATTGATAGAATGTACTGATGTGTTTTTCTTTGTACTTTTTCCTCTTCAGGTTAACCAGATACATAGTTTTACTAGTTGTCACCAAGGTCCTCAAGGCTCTTGGCGTCTTTGAATCTTATGATATCCTAAAGGTTGTTCACATTGTCCAGTTCATTTTCATACTAAAATTAGGGTAAGTCCTCTTACGCCCTTTTCATCCATTTTTAGTGCTCTTTGCATTTTTTTGGATTTACAGCTGCTGACAACATGCTGACAAGTGAATCTCTCTGCTTTCTCAGGAGTGCTGTTATTCTGCTTTTCTTTCAAAAGCCTTTTTCCTCTGGCAAAGTCATCTCAAAAAGACAGGTTTGTCACATTACTTCCCTTCTCAATTACTTCCCTCTTGTTCTTGTGGCTCGTAACTTAATCTGCTAATTCTTCTTCATTCGATGTAGCAGTAGAGGCACATAACTGTAAATGTTTGTGAAATCTTTTACCCAGAGAATGCTGTTTTAAGGCTCAGCTTTATAAATGTAAAAGATCATTTCTTTCATGAAAGACATTTTATGAATCCCCCTGTAAAGCCACTGTGTCAACCCACCATAATGATGACACCTGTTTTCTTTTTAAATCTGTTTTCTTTGTAGTGGATAAAGTTACTAAAGCATGCTGTTTTCAGCTGTGTCATATCGCTTTTGGGCTTCTTCGGGCTAACCCTCTGTGGACCTCTAAGGTAAAATGTCACCATAAATGTGTGTTAAGAGTGTGTTTTTCATAGCAGTTAAACAGTTAAACAGCATAACAGTTAAAATCACATGCACACTTACATACAGTATTGTTTTACTGTATGTAAGTGTGCATGTGATTTTAACTGTGTGTTTATGTCTTTGTGTGTTCTAATCCAGACTCTGCTGTGTTCAGGGTGTGATTTTTAAAATGGCTGGCTCATGTCTTTTACAGGACATTGTTGCTTTTTGAGCACAGCGATGTGGTGGTCATTGCTCTCCTCGGCGTCATGTTCACAAGCTCAGGCGGGGGGCCGTCCAAGGTGGGTATTGCAGTGTCAGCTCTGTCGCGCTTTCATTTAAAGGAACACATCGCCGAGCAACGCGATAAAACAGATTTTTGCTGTCGTTTTGCTGATGTTTGGACCTGTTGTAGTTCACACCACTAAAATATAGTCTGTTCGAACACTTGTTCTGTGATGCTCAAAGTCCCCACAGATTCCATTTGTAAACCCCACCATGAATGTCTGTTTTCATTTGTTATCATGACACTATTATTCACAATGACCTAAAGACTTTGTTGTCATTGTGAATAACTGTTAATAAGACGGACGTTGTAATTAACCGGAATAACCTTATAATTATTCATCAAGTTGAACTTAATTCATATTGTCAGAGAGCATTTTGGTGCGGTTTGAGTGCTCTCTCGTGGTCAGAGGGGACAACTTTGAGAGGAAATAAAGACTCCTAATATTATAAAGAAAATAACTGAAATTGTGACAATCTGCTACATTTTGTGCCCGAAAAACAAGATCATTTTGATTCTTCTTGAAATGAAATGACTGTGTTGTACTCTGTATCCTGCCTTTTGATTAATAGAGGATGTGTTAGAAAAGTATGTAATTTTGGTTTGTCTGTGACTCTACACAGACCAGAGGCGCTGCTTTCTTCATCATCGCTGTGATCTGCCTCCTCCTCTTTGACAATGACGATCTCATGGCAAAGATGGCGGAGCACCGTATCCTTTAATCCTCACGAAGGGCAGCAGTTAACAGCTGTTTTCACTGTTATTGACCTGATCAGTTTGTTGTTGTTCATTATGTTTGTATTGCGTTTGCCTTGACTCGTCTTCTAACCAGCTGAGGGACATCATGACAGTGCGCTCACTCATTTCCTCTACACTGCCATTGCATTTTTAGGGGTTGCAGATCACAAAGTAAGCAAAGCCCGTCTCACACATGACATTTTAGGTTTGGTGCTGTCTCCAGAAGCATAGTAAATTATTGGTTTTGCTTTCTAAATACATTTCCTCCCCCCGTGTTCCCGTTCTTACTTTCAGGGTGGTGTTGTGCTGCTTGTAGTCTCCCTGTGCCTTAAGGTGGGCTTCCACACGGCCTCCAGGAAACTGTCACTGGAAATCGGTGGTGCAAAACGGCTCTATGCCCTCGACAACCTAGTTTCTGCGATGGTGCTGCTGCCCTGGGTCATAGTGCTCTCAGTGACCACTGAAGTAAGTGTGAGAAATCGCAACGTGCACGTAGCACTTTTTGGTGAACTGGGTGGCATCACAAAGCTCACAAAGGTCTGGAGAGTTGCAAGTTGGAAAGTCACTGAGATACGGTGAGCTGTTTTTATTCTTTAGAGCAGGTCTGAGACTGTGGGCCTCCCCTCAGACAGAGCTTGTAAAAAGGCACAGATGTGCTGTTTCAAGAAGTGCCAAGTCACAGTTTATTCATTCAAAGGACAATACTAGTCACTGATTGTCTGTGCAATGCTTTGATCCACAATATATCTATCTACTGGCCAGATTGCCATGAAGTTTGGTGTTGATATTCGTGACCCCCAGAGGGTAATTCCTAATGATTTTAGTGACTTCCTGGTCTTTCCTGTAATGTCATCTTTTGGTTAAATGACACAGGACATCTAAAACTGTCCTGTGATTGTATCGGATTTCTTTATGTGCGGTGGATATTCACGGTCAGCAGAAGATGAATTCTCATGATTTATGTGACCCTGTGATGTCTTGTCCAGTCTAAACCCTTCCCTTTAACCAGAAGAAATATCAAAATAACAGAGATTGGTCATCAAAGTTTCAGAGCATATTAATGCTCCCCAGAGAATGAACCACAACACTCTGGGAGCTTCTGATGAGGCGATTAGTCCTTTTGATGAGGTTGCCAGGAGTCTTGGTTTCAATTTTGTATTGTTGACGTATAAGCTCGGATCAGTTCAGAAAAAAGTCTTATCTTTGTCAATATGATAATTTATTTAACTGTTTTTTTCACTCTGTCTCAACACCAGAGTAAAGTAGAATCCTGGTCGTCCCTCATCCTGCCGTTTGCAATGATAATATTCTCCGTTATGATCCTGGAGTTTTACGTCGAGGCCATCTGCAACACAAAGATGGAGATGCCGAGGTGCGCCCGCTACGGTACCATCGCCCTCTTCGTCAGCGCCGTGCTGCTGGCCAACTTCTGGACTCACCCGCTGACTGACCAGCTGCGCTCCATGAGCAAACCGCCCCAGCAGGACAGCACGGAGCACGTGCTCTCTGGAGGAGTGATCGTCAGCGCCGTCTTCTTCATCATGTGTAAGTAACAAGTGTGGCCGTCTGCAGGAGGAGCTTTCTAATGATGGAACCGAGCCGGAATTAGAATCATCATGTAGTCAAGAAATGTTTGGTGTATGTAGAGGGAAAACAAAGGAGAAACTGGAGGCAAACCCGAGTCACCTCAGTGGTAGACTACATAACCTACTGAAAATGTCATCTTGCTGTGTTGTTGGGTGACAGAATCTAAGGAATAATGGCTCCAAATATGAATTTTATCACATACCAGCTGCCACTGTTAATCAAAAAACATAAAAAAAAAAAAAAGAAATGTATGTTTAAAGTTTTGTCATGCCCAACTCATCAGAATTTGTGTGCATCAACAAAACTTGCTAGCTAACGTTAGCTAACATTTTGAGGGAATTATTTCTGCCTCCATTTGAGCTCCGCCCACAAAACATCATAATGTTTAGTAACAAAAGCCTTCTATTGTCTCTCAAATGAGATACAGCAAGGAATGATGAGGTCATCTAAAATACACAGATACAGTAATTACACTGGGATACACATTGATTTCTCCTCTCTGCAGCGTCCAGTATCCTCTCGTCTCCATCAAAGAAAGGTCAGAAGGGCACCTTGGTGGGTTACTCGCCTGAAGGGACCCCTCTGTACAACTTCATGGGTGATGCCCTGCAGCACACATCGCAGTCCCTCCCACGGTTCATCAAAGATTCCCTGAAGCAGATCCTGGAGGAATATGACTCCAGGCAGATCTTCTACTTCCTGTGTCTCAACCTGGTACGTAAAGTGTCGGGAAGGGAAAACTCACAACTGACCTTTAGGATCAAGGATATAATTGAGGGCGGGGGGCAATTTACTGAAACACTTCAAAATTGGCAGCACCGCAAATAAAATGTTTTCCCATGGAAGTTACTGGCTTAAAATTGCTGATTTCAAAACAAGAGTTATATAAATACAGTACAAAAGTAACAGAATGCACAAGACATAATTAGAGGTACAATAGAGTATACAGGAAAATTGACAGACAAAAGGAGAACTTTAAGAAACTGCAGTTCTGAGTTTATAAAGTCTTAATATCAACTGTTCAATAGGGATTGATCATCCAAATAAAGACAGTTATTGCAGCGATATTCCCCACAGACTTACAACATCTTAGTGACAGGAAACTGATATTTCCAACTCGGAAACGTTGCAGCTACCCGTGAAGAGATGCCCCCGCTATTGTTTCTAGGAGTTTAGGGGATTTAACAACCTAAAGAGGACATTTACATTTTACATTTGAGCACAAGTTGCACATGATGGGCTTTTGAAAGATGATATTTTTTAACTCTCTATATTTAAATTTGACCGTTTCTGACTAAAAATATGATGCGACTTCAGTCATATAAATCCTTTTGGGAGTGCAGAGGCAGCTTTTAAAACATATGGACATCAAATTTATTTAACGAATATAATTGGAGCAGTTAGATTAAATTAAATGTATTTTCAACTTTTCTTTTAGGAATATTTGACTCTGACTTTCCCTGCCTTATGTAAATGGTGTGTAGAGTTGGGTTTGACTTCAGGAAATGTAAGGTTTTGTTGCTCTGCGTGTTTCAGGCTTTCACCTTTGTGGAGCTGTTCTACGGCGTTTGGACCAACAGTCTGGGACTGATCTCCGACGGCTTCCACATGCTGTTTGACTGCTCGGCTTTAGTCCTCGGCTTGTTTGCTGCCCTCATGACCCGCTGGAAAGCCACCAGGATCTTCTCCTACGGGTAAAGTCCATAAACAACATGTGAAAGGGCTTCGGCAGGATATATAGGAACAACTGAAAAGCATTTATAAATGAGCTCTTGTTTTTTTTTAGGTATGGGCGTGTTGAAATACTGTCTGGATTCATCAACGGCCTGTTCCTGATGGTCATCGCTTTCTTTGTGTTTGTTGAGTCAGTCACCCGTGTGTTGGATCCTCCTAATATCAACACAGACATGCTGACTGTGAGTAAACGACATCTGCCACTCAGTGTAAAGGCTTGTGACTGAATGTACGTTTACTTTAGTAACTTTTATTATTTAATATTAAGAACCTGTCTAAGACTAAATAGATTTTTTATAATCTCTCTCACAATGGCTGTGCTACAATTTATCACTGGAGAGAAGCCCCTTAAGAATGAGGGAATACTTTAATTGTCATACACCTCAAGCTGCCCAGCCCACATTACCTACTTACATGCATTACCTACAGTATGGCGGGGGAATATGGCCAAAAATGTTATTGCAGGAAAAAACTTCAGTATCAGTTGATATGGATAACTATTAAGATAAATGTCAAAACATTATTTCTATCATGGTTAAAGGCTGATTTTAAAGGTAGCAAATGAAACACAAAATGCTCTACAAACAGGACATTTTCAAAAAAAAAAAGCAAACCTCTTGGTAAAACTATCCAAATCACAATTTAGAGGCAGCCTCCATAAAAACATTCAAACACGTCCAAAATTAACAGTCTTTGCGATGATATTGTGGAATGTTTTTAATGGTCATTTGAGTCACGAGACATTAGTCGGTCTGAACTCATCGTGTTGCTTTTTGTGTCGTGCAGCCGGTGTCTGTTGGAGGCTTGCTGGTCAACCTGGTGGGCATCTGCGCTTTCAGCCACGCTCACTCCCACGGCAGCAAAAGCTGCTCGTCACATGACCACGGCCACTCGCACCACGGCCACTCCCACAGTGAGCACAGCCATGGGGGTCACGGCCATTCTCACGGCGGGCACGGACACGGCGGGCACGGCCACTCCCATGGCTCAGGGGGCGGAGGCATGAACGCTAACATGAGAGGTGTGTGTTTCCGTTGATGTGCTACAAAAAATAGGTTTATGGAAAGGGAGTTGTAGCCGGATAAAATGTTCTTTTTTTTCTTCCAGGTGTTTTCCTCCACGTCCTGGCCGACACGCTGGGCAGCGTCGGCGTGATCATCTCCACCATCCTCATCCGTCAGTTCGGCTGGTTGATTGCTGACCCCATTTGCTCGCTCTTCATCGCCACGCTCATTTTTCTCAGCGTCATCCCTCTGCTGAAGGACGCCTGTGAGGTTCTTCTTCTACGATCTCCCCCAGAAAATGAGAAAGACCTGAACATTGCTCTGGAAAAGGTGAGAGAGTCACCTCACACAATGAGGACAGAGCTAACTGCAGTTTCCATTTAACAGATGGCGGTTTTACTGGTTAGAAATGTCTATTAACACCAGCTTGATGTCTGTCATCACAGCACAGTCATTTAGTTTACAGCTCATAAAACACATTTAAGTGTGCAGAACATCATAAAAAGAAAATCAACATTTACATTACAATGCATTTATTTAGCTGACGCTTTTTGCCAAATCATCTTACAGTAAGTGCATTCCACCATGTTGATACAACCCAAATAACTTTAACAAAAGAGAATAATGCAGCTTTAGTGGAGGTGTGTTCTCTAAGTGATTTTTACTTTTTAGAGGCATTGTTAAGTCATTTATATGCTGTAAATGTCCCATTTTCTTGAAACAAATGACAATCTTTTGAAATGGACTTAGTCAAATCCCTCACATCAACATAAGGTAACTCATTCAAGAAAGTTCTTGAGTGTTATCACTTGCCCTGTGGCAAACTTCATCACCCCATCAGCAGATATTTAAAAACACGCCTTTCTGATGGTAATATCTTTTCAGATCGAGAAGATTGAAGGAGTTGTGTCGTACAGAGACCCTCATTTCTGGAGGCACTCGGCCAACGTGATCGCAGGGACCATCCACCTCCAGATTATGTCTGATGTGGTGGAGCAGAGGGTCATACAGCAGGTACAATCAAGCGTCACACTGATGTTTCACTGCAGAATCCATATCTAAGGGGGTAACCTGTGTTTGTTCCTTTGATTTAAAGAAAAAAATATATCTTTTTATAATTGTATTCATGGTATCTAGAGGGTGACTCATTTGGCAGATTGCCCTGAAATTTAGAGTTGGCATTATTGACAGTTCTGATTGGTCTGTATGATTCCCCTGATTTGTAGGTGACGGCCATTTTGAAAGACGCCGGGGTGAACAATCTGTCAGTCCAGGTGGAGAAGGAGGCTTACTTCCAGCATATGTCAGGACTCAGCACCGGATTTCAGGAAGTTCTGGCGATGACGCAGCAGATGGAGACCATGAAATACCTGAAAGATGGGACGTGCATCATGTAGCAACCAAATGAAACTTTACAGATTCAACCCTGTCTTTTTATTGAAATGTACAGTATATGTATGTGGTTCAAATAAATCTGAATATATTGGTTTTATCTTCATGTCAGCTGCATTTTGTTTGCATGCAGAATTAGTGCTCTGAATTTTCCCTGCTCTAAACATTACAACAAGAAAGTGCCTTTTGCTTGTAGCAGTACTTAAAAACTAAAATCTCACTCCAGACATTTAAATATTTGTCCAAATAATATTGGACTTGATTTGGGGCTAACGATTCGTTCATAACTAACTGTACAATGTATTGATCAGTAGGGGTTGTGTTAAGGCAACATACATTCAGTTTGTTTTTTATATCAAGTTTATTTTAAAGAACTGGTCTGAATGCTAAACCTCTGCAGCAGCAAAGTGGAAGCAGTGTCACGATTAACGGTGTTGAAAGGTAGAAATATTTCAAGATTGTTTTAACTTCAGTTTTATTACGAGCAGAATTCGTTTGTTTTATAATGTACATGCGCAGGTTTTGATATTTTTGTCACTACCTGAGTTTCAGTAATCATGATAGGCCACAATGACATCAGCATTTCCTTTATAAATCATATTAATTGGCAGATCATGCTAAGCTATATATTCCCACTAGGTGACAGTAAAATCAAGTGTTGAATTAAGCAGTTACCAGTGGGAAGAGACCTTTTTTTTTTGAAGAAGAAGAACTCACTTTATTTGAGCAATGAGCATTAATCTAATGCATAGAAATGTGAAGAAAAACAGTTGAACACACTCTCTGTTGCTACAGTGCAGAGAGAAACTGATATGGGTTGCTCCATGAAAACAGAACTACATCGAAAGTGTCCTTTTCCCCACATCCCTACATGTAGGATTCAGGACTCTAATGTGCAAAAAAAAAAAAGAAGAAAAATGGGCTTCATGCATCCTACAGTTCTCCTGTTCTTGACTTCTACTCGATCTCATTGGAGGTTCCCACGGTGGCCTTGATTTCCATTTCTGCAGGGGAATCAAAACGAAATCAGGAAGCTGCCACAGACCTTAAGGTGTGCATTTTTCTTTTTTGGCTGCTTAATCGTTAGCCGTATGTTCAACAAATATCTTAAATACATTGTTTACCTGGGCATGGTCCACTTTCCAAGATAATGTCATCAATGGCGATGTCACTCCTTACCGAAGAACCCCGGGTCGCTTCAAACACAATCTGGAACAGCGACAAGAGAGTAACAATTGCTCAAAGGCCCTGAACTCAGCTTCTTACTGTGAGCGACAGGAAATGCTGGAAGAAGTGCTCAGAGCCTTTCTTAAGTAAGCTTACTGATACAGTGTAATAAAATAGGCCATTAGATATAAAAGATCTGCATTTAAAATCCTACATATATAAAAAGAACAAAGATTATCAGCTAAATGTACTTAAAGTAACAAAAGTAAATACTTTGATATATTATTATATATGACATTATTAGATTGTTAACGACGCTTCAATGTGTAAGTGACATTTTACTGTTGTAGCTGCTCGTGGTGGAGATAGTTTTAACTACTTTATATACAGTTAGATACATCAGTGGTTCCCAACGTAGGGATCAAGCCCCCGTAAAAGGGTCGTAAGATAAATCTGAGGGGTCATGAGGTGATTAATTGGGGAGGAAAGAAGGAAAACTACACAAATCTGTATTCATATATTGGACTTTTCTCTAATCTTAGCTCTTCTTTACAAGTACAAATGAAGTACAAGTACTTCAAAATTAAACCTAAATAAGTACTTTCCACCGGTGGCTTTGTAAAGTGCATTGTTGCCATGATTACCTTTCTGCAGACACTGACAGTTAGGGGAGATTTATTTGCACTCTTGCCTGATGCTGGCTGTCACACTGGTACTCCACTGTGGCCCTTAGCCAGGCGATGCTCTGCTCGCCGCTCCGTTGCCACAGCAACACATCCTCTCCGCCCTTGTCAAGGTGAACGCTGAGCTGGCCTGTGCCTGAGCCGTACATGTGGTAGTAGAAGTGCAGACACTTAGGCAGCCTGGAGGCCCTCAGAGGGCGGGACAGCAGCCGGACACTTTGACCAGGCAGCATGGGTGACGCCTCCAAGTGCAGGTAGTATCCTGTCAATCAAAAAGCAAAGTGTTTGTCTGATTACAGTTTAATTGGAAGTTTAACACGCAGAGTTTTACTCATGCTGTGTGAGCAGCACCTGACGAGTTTTTGTATCTTTTTCTGCAACAGAATACAAATGTAGCCCTTTCAACCTCTTTTTGAGCATGCCTGTGTACTCGGTGCATTAAAGCACAGCAGAGTATTGTGGACGTTTCAGTGTCCGGCAGTGGGAGGAGGGATGGAGCATGGAACCCTCACCGAGTCCCGTGGTGTGGTCTCCTCTTGGCCCGGTGTATGAGGTAGGTGTGGGTCCTCTCCTCCACTCCCAGTCAGCACCATCGCTCTGCTTGTCCTGAGTGTAGCCGCACAGGCCTGCTTCAAAGTCACAGTGTCCTGGGAGAGACGACAACAAGGAACCTGCAGCGGGAAAATGAATGGCCAATTTACCTGACAGATAAGCCCCGGGAGTCTAGATTAAATAGCTGACGTTATCCACTCAAGACAGTTTTTAGTTTTTTGTCATTAGCAAGCAATCTCTGTGGACTTTGTGTTTGACTTTGTTTTTGTGGCGGGTGCTTAGACTCCATTTCTAAGTGAACATTAGCTAGTGTTGCACTCTGTTGGCATTGCACATAAACATCACATACTTTGGATTTTCTGTCCACAGGCTGTTAGAGGCAGCCTAGAAAGTCAGGGAAGGTCTCACCTTTTTAAGTTATGTTACAATCCTGACATTAAATATCGATATATAGATGACAAAAATAAACAAACTGTGCATATAAGCTGCAAACATCTTTAGATAACAATACAGCAGCAGTGGCCCGGGCTGATAACCTGACTGTTGGAATCCCTGGACTGGCTGAAAACATCAGACTGGGCTAATTTCAGATGAGTTTGTCTTCACCTCTTCAACAAAGAGTCCTTTGTAGCATCTCTCAAACAACAACATCTCACTACTGGGTGGCCCATAGCTGACTAGGGTCCTGCAGCCATCAGAGGTAAATAAGAAGTTTGTTTGTTAGGCACAAAATGGTGATTGAAAAATTGGATGTGGCAAAATCTCCTTAGGGCCACAAAGAGGTTTGGGCAGGTCCTTGATTCCTTTGTTAGTCCTTTAAAAGAAAGGCCCCCCACCCCCACCTGATTTAGTGGTTTTCATATTCCCTTGATCTTTACCATGAACATTTGGGGTAGTTGCCGAGTAAATAATCGTTGATTCCTATTGATACTGGATCTGTTTATTCTACCAAAAATATGGCTGCCATCAGCTAGACACCATGACTGTACACCATGATCATTGTCTGCATATTGATGCAACTGTTTCTATTATAATAAATAATCACTTTTAAATGATAGTTGGTGTGCGACACATTTTGTATGTACTTTTTTTTTTGTACTTTTTAATTTTACAATAAAATAACAGTTACTCCCCTGGTTGATGGCAACATGTGGGTATGTTCTGTAAGTATGTTTAAAAATGCAGATCATTTTGCAGTTTTTACCTGCCGTCAGCTGACAGTCTCCGAGGCTCACACTGATGTCGTCCAAAGCCACAGAGCCGCAGTCCCAGAAGCTCCTGCAGGTGCTGACGAAAACCACCTGAACAGCAGAGGTAAACTGTGATCAGAGGCATCTTCATTTTCTTCATCATCTCAGAGGATTTGTTACATTATTACACCCATTAATCGTTTACAGATCAGGCCTCACTAGGCCCAAAGCCACAAACATTTTGTTGTGGTTGTTGTTCTCCTTCTGCTGTGTTTTTGTGATGCAATGAAATCCATCGTGAGGCGGAAAATAAATCATCAATCAAAGGCTGAGTGTTTTAAAATGGCTCAATATGTAAAGCGAGGAACAAAAGGCCAGAGAGGGGAAAGCCTTTGAGCTCTTTGACATCCAGATTAATGAATTCTCATCATGCAGAACACATGAGGATGACACTGTGCCCCGTAACATCATCTGTTTAGTGAACTTAGTAAAGGCTCTGACTTTTGATTCAACTTCTAGTAATTAGTTTTGTCTTTTTTTATTATTTCATCTTATTAGCCTGTTTGTCTTCCTTTCTGTCCTGCTTTCTTTTTAGTTCCTGTTTCCTTGCTTTGTTTTTTCCGTTGATCTATCCCCTTGTTTACTTGGGTTTCTATTTGCTCGTTTGTTCCTTAAATACTTACAAAATTAAGTTAAGTGTCTTCTGAAATTGTTCTTTTCCTTTAAATTAGCGATGCTAGCATTGTAGCCGTAGAGTCAGTTGGTTCGCCACTTTGGTCCAGACTGAGATATCTCAACATCTATTTGGATGGAATGTCATGAAATTTTATACAGACATTTATGGCCCCCAGAGGATGAACCCTAATGACTTTGGTGATCCCCTGATCTTTCCTCTGGTGCCACCATAAGGATGAAATGTTGTTTAGTGACATATCTCAACAATTATTGGATGGAATGTCATGAAATTTTGGATCCACTCATGTTCCCCTCAGGAGGAATTGTAATAATTCAATTCAGTTTTATTTATATAGCGCTATATGATAACAGAGTTATCTCATAGCACTTGTTAATAGAGCAAGTCTAAACCATTCTTTATTCATCCCCCTTTCCTTTCATCCATCATGTATTCTTTGAATGAATAACATTCCTTTGTTCCCTTCCTTCTTTCCTTCCTTTCTTCATTTATTCTACTTGAATGTTTACTTCTTTGTTCCTTCCTTCCTGAATTAATTATTTGGCTCCCTCCCTTCCTTTATTTCCTTCCCTTCCTTTCTTTCTCTCTTCATCCTTTGATTTGAGCTTTCCCTCCCTCCTCCTTTTCCTTCCCTCATTCACTTCCCTCCCTCCCTTATTCCTTCTTTCCTTCTCGCACTCACTCACTCCTTTCTTTCTTCTTTACTTGCACTCCTTCCTTCCCTCCCTCCCTTCGTTCTTCCCCTTGTTTAACTTTTTCACATATATCTTCTGATTCTCCATTGACCTCTCCTCTGACCTTGGCAGGCCGTAAAGTCTGGAAGGTGACGTCTGTCGCAATCCAGATTCCTCTGGACTTCTCCCCCTGCGTCCAGATCTTCTCCTGGCTGCTGCTCTGCTGCAGATACACAGCGAGAGCCTGCTCCGTCTGGTTGAAGCCTGCAGTTGCCAAAGTTATTTCTGATCGTGAGTCAGTAAAATAAATCACAGCACAGGATTCACACATTGACTCAAACACCACCACACAGGGGGAACATATCCTTCAATCCAGAGAGTTTTTGGGTGCCACTCACCCCTCAGAGAGAAGTAAAATCTCAGGCAGTACTTCATGTTGCCAGG
Organism: Gadopsis marmoratus; assembly: GCA_036023855.1. NCBI lineage: Eukaryota > Metazoa > Chordata > Actinopteri > Centrarchiformes > Percichthyidae > Gadopsis > Gadopsis marmoratus. Next base: position 3,504 of record JAVQJF010009448.1, on the reverse strand, counting down.
CAGAGTTGGACCGATCAGGTGGCTAACGTAACCAGAGCGTGGGCTCAGCCGGGAGTGAGCCAACAGGAAAGATCCTGGAAGGAGAAGACAGACTTTATTTTTTTGCGAAAGTAATATGCTTCCTCTGAATCTGCTTGCCATGAATGTTCCCATCACCACTCCCACCTGGTATTGATCAGTTGAATACCAGTTGAACAGTTTTTCAGCCTCACATCCTGCTTTGCTTTACCACATCTTCATTCAAAGGATTCACTGTTTATGAAGCTGCCTGAATTGAGTTTTGGCCACAAGAGGTCAGAAACAAATGAAAACAGGCCAACAGACACACAGTCGCCACCAAACCACTGGCTTATAAAGTTTGTTAGCATGTTAGCAAAGAATTTATACATCCAGCACACTCAGAGCAACATTATCATCCGTTTCAATCTAACTAAACTTAAGCACAATATATTTGGCTCTATTTGCTGTCCACCAACTCCTGTGAAATGATATCTGGTATTTTAGCTGCTAAATGCTCCACTGTGTTCACCAGAGTCCCCAGCTTTGTCTGTCTGCTGTTTGGTGCTGGGCGGGTGGTGTACAACGGGGTCTTTAGAGCTTGTTTGCTGAAAACAGCTGCCTGCTGCTGGTGGAAACACAGGTTTAACCAGAGAGTAAATGCGCCAGCTGAAGAGCTGTAGAATCGTCAAATAATTTCCCCTGATTTTGGCACTAGCAGCATCCCCACAGTCATTTGACCGAATGTTAAATCAGATATATTGGTTAAAAAAAGTAATCCACTGATTTTGCATTGCACTCCTATAAAAGTGTCGCGCTCTCGATGGACAGTTTAAACAAAATGCATCAAAATCGATACAACAGAACCAGAGATATCGTCTTTTAAATTCCACACATTCTTCTTTCTTATCAAAACTTGGCGCCTGCATTACCCACAATGCAACTTCACTCGAGTCACTCGACTGTACAGATTCTGGTGTGTTATGCTAATAGTGTCTAATAACTTAGAGCTGCTAGCCTCAAGCAGAGATGAGGAATGGGCTACAGAGGTCTGGTAAGATCACTTATTTCTAACGCCACACCCCCAGATGTCTTTCCTTTTCAGACTTGTATTCTTCAGCCCCAAACGATGCAGACTCACTTCAAGACCTTTTTCAGATTTTAAGCTTCTGAAGCCACAAAAGTCTTTATACAACTTTTCACATGTGCAGTAGCAGCTACTCCCCAAGGCCTGTAAACAGACTCAAATATTAGAAATGTTCTAAAATCCATTATCACTTATTATATCCCACCTGCCCCCGTTGTGTGGTCTCCGTTTCTAAATATGTTGGGCTTCACAGATACTCTCCTCCATGATGACCCCCTCACCTGGGCCAGGGAATAGTGGCAGAGACCCGACTCAAAGTCACAGTTGGCGATGGAGGGGTCAAAGGTCGGCTCTGTGGAACGAAACGTATGGAATCAGAACATTGATGTTGTTGGATGAATACTTTTGTGGCTCTGGTTTTAGTACTTAAGATTTGCGAGCAAGATACGCATGACATTTGTTACAGATATTTATCGTCCCCAGAGGATGAATCCTACATTTTTTGTCACCCTCGTGACTTTTGCTCTAGTTCCACAATCAGGTCGAAATTTGTACATATATCATCTGTACATATGAAATATCAAAATCTAATAGCCACATATGTATGAAATTTAAGGAACACATTCATGCTTAGAGGTGAAAGCTATCGGTTGACCACATGATCCACACTCTAGTACCACCCTTAGGACAAACCTGATGTTTTTTTGCCCACTAAACCTTCAAGGTTTGATCTGTCAAGGATATTATGGACATTGCAGATCCTTAGTCATATTAAAATCCTAAAAAGTTAATATTTTGAATTTTTAGGATGTTCACCCGGAAACCATTATATCATAAATATGATTGTTGTAATTGTGACATTGATAGTGCCTGCAACTCACCAGTGTCTGTGCTGCAAAACTCTGGAGAAAAGGAAATGTCATCAACTGCAACGCGTCCGCCTCTCGGACTGTTAAAGGCCACTTCAAAGACCACCTGGAGATGCAGACAGACAAACAAAGCTCCATGCCATCATGTGCACACAGAAGTAAATGTATGTACAACAAAAGCACAATTTTGATGTACTAGCACTTACAATTCTTTATTCATTTTGCACAAGCTAAACTAGTTAGGTTCAAAGGCAGAATAAAAAGAAGCTGCACATTTTTCAACCAGGACGAGGAGCAAAGTTCATTTTTCAGAGAAAGGGCTCTGCCATGTTGCTGTAGCCTGCTCCGTGGATACGGTTGCTCCCCTCAGCTCTGGCAAACCGGAGCCATATACACATGTGGACAAAATTGTTGGTACTCTTCCGTTAAAGAAAGAAAAACCCACAATGGTCAATTAAATAACTTGAAACTGACAAAAGTAATAATAAATAAAAATGGACTGAAAATCAACTAATAAAAATCAGACGTTGCTTTTGAATTTTGGTTCAACAGAATCATTTTAAAAAACAAACTAATGAAACTGACCTGGACAAAAATGATGGTACCCTTAACTTAATATTTTGTTACACAACCTTTTCAGGCAACCACTGCAATCAAGCGACGTCTGTAACTCTCAATGAGACTTCTGCACCTGTCGACAGGTATTTTGGCCAACTCCTTGTGAGCAAACTGCTCCAGCTGTCGTCACTGTGCTGTTTGGCATCATGGTGTGTACCACACTGAACATGGACCACAGAAAGCTAAGGAGAGAGTTGTCTCAGGAGATTAGAAAGAAAATTATAGACAAGCATGTTAAGGGGAAAGGCTATAAGACCATCTCCAAGCAGCTTGATGTTCCTGTGACTACAGTTGCACACAGAAGTTTAAGATCCACGGGACTGTAGCCAACCTCCCTGGATGTGGCTGTAAGAGGAAAATTGATGACAAATTGAAGAGACGGATAATAGGAATGGTAACCAAAGAGCCCAGAACAACTTCCGAAGAGATTAGAGGTGAACTCCAAGGTCAAGGTACAACAGTGTCAGATTGCACCATCCTTCTCTGTTTCAGCCAAAGTGGACTTAATGGAAGATGGTCGAGGTTGAAAGCAAATCATAAAAATGCGAGACTGGAATTTGCCAAAATGCATATTGACAAGCCACAAAGCTTGTGGGAGAATGTCCTTTGGACAGATGAGAATTTTGACAAGTCACATCAGCTCTATGTTCACAGATGCAAAAATGAACCATACAAAGAAAAGAACACTGTACCTACTGTGAAACATGGAGGAGCTCGGTTATGTTCTGGGGCTGCTTTGCTGCATCTGGCACAGGGTGTCTTAAATCTCTGCAGGGTACAATGAAATCTCAAGACTATCATGGCATTCTGGAGTGAAATGTGCTGCCCAGTGTCAGGAAGCTTGGTCTCAGTCGCAGGTCATGGGTCCTCCAACAGGATAATGACCCAAAACACAGCTAAAGCCACCCAAGAATGGCTAAGAACACAACATTG
>JAVQJF010009444.1:0-15581 GCA_036023855.1 Gadopsis marmoratus | reverse complement strand
AAAACGGGGGGGGGGGGGATGCCCATCACAATTTCCTGAAGCCCAAAGTGAAGTCTGTCAAGCAAGAGCCCAGAACCCAAAGATATTCAGTTTACCATCACAGAAGACTCTTACAAACTACTTACTAAAACTCTTACAGTTGAGAAGCTGAAACTAATCATCCCGTCAAATAGTTAATTTTAAGTTGATTGACAAATCTATTAATTGACTAATCATTTCAGCTCAAGTCACCTTATCTGTATCATATAATGCAGTGAGGGACCCAGAGCCCATTGTTGTCTTCAAATTGCAGCAAAGAATCCAAAGGTATTCCATTTACAATGGTAGGAAACAAAGGAAAGCAGCAAATCCTCATATTGGAGAAGCTTGAATTAGTGATCATCATTATCATTCATAAGTGGGACTAAACACTTAATTTTCTGATTTTTTTCATGACAATCAAATTGGCTAAAAAAGTAAGTGACACTCACTTTTCACAAATGGAGCTCTAGAGCAAATGGTACTGGGGGGGACACAGATACTAGCGGCGTCTGTGTTCTCCTCACTCCACAAGAATGTTATAAAACGGGCTGAAAACCTGGTGTTTTCCTCGAAATTACGAGGTCAGCTTTAGCCAGAACAGGGCATTTCTGGCCCCGTGTCCGCCGCTCGGATTCCAAGTCCGATTGTCCCACATTCCTGCTGTGGATGTTTTCCAGCGGCAGCCGGCGGTCCGCAGGATGATTTCACCCCGCAGAGGCTCTTTTTAAAAAAAGAAAGAGGAAAACCTCCCCGGGTTGTCTCTGTTCGCTGTGTCAGCAACAGGCGTGGCAGTGCCAAAATGAGAGTGGGAGAGAGGTTGAAAGAGGGTTACAGAGAGTAAGATTGTTGCAGAGCACAAAAGTAAGAGAAGCCGATCGGGGTTAAACAGAAAGGACAGAAAATTTGACCAAAGACTGAGAGGAAAACATTGAAATACAAGAAAGAAATAAAGATGACAGCCAGACGAAGGAAGAACTACTGTTTGAGACGCAGAGAAACTGAACTTTCTGCTCCTTGTGGTGGCCTGGCTCCTTTGTACCTGTTGCTAGGATACGATGGCTATGTGGCCTGGGACAAGAGGAGGGAGAACGCCAAAGCCTCAATGATGTACAGTGTTTCTCTCTTTCCTTCCCAAAGCTACTCTTCCAATTTCCAACTATTAGAGTCAATTATACAGTCAGTCCTATCATTTTACCCACAGACACTGGAAAGTGTTTGGAAGTTAAATTTTTCATTGTCTTGGTGAGGATGCAAAGTGAATGGCCAGACATTTTAACATTTGTGCTTCATGCAGGTCTGCTTTGTTAGCGGACGACTAATACTGGGTTTTGAGGTAGATATGGCATCAATATTTGGGAGTGGCGCTGAAACGGTCGGTTGATAAACAATTTTGATCAACAATCACTAGTTTGTGAAGCATTTGCTGGCTTCATATTTTGAAACATGGGGATTTTCACCTTTTTTTTTCTGTTTTGTGTCATTGTTCATGTTACAAAAATTGAATATCTTTGGGTTTTAGACTGTTATTGGGTCAAAACAACCAATTTGAAGAGATTGTCTTGGCCTCTGGGAACTTGTGATGGACCTTTTTTTTTTTAGGCAACTAAATGATTAATTAATAAAGAACATAATCTAGGGATAAGTTGATACTGGAAATCAAATATCATTAGTTGACACAAACAAACATTTTTGTTAAGGATATGACTGTTACTCTCACGGCACACACGGCAGTGTGGGTTAACACACAGTAGCAATGTACAAAAGTATGTAATCATCGATATCTGAAGGTAAAATTCTGGTTTATTCTATAACCAGTAAGGGTACACCAGACATAAGAATAATTGCTAAAGGATTGTTGATATTTTAATGTGAGTGTGTCTGATTTTGAAATTAAATGATGTATATTTTTTCCTCTTTCTTCCAGGCTTCTCTTTCCTAAATATGCTCACACCCCTAAATTATCTTTTTATTCCTCTTCCTCTCTGCCTTCAATCCAGCCAGAAACGGTTCACATCTCTGTCTTCTACAGCTGTTTCTCAGCTCAGTTCCCTCCGTTCCTCACTAAAACTATATGACTTTCCTCCTCTTGCCTTCTCCCTGTTTCCACTCTCCTGAACCCTCTCCGCCATCTAACTCTTTCTCACTAGTTCATTGTAGTTGGGACGTTTTGTCATTGTTCTCTTTTTGTTCCCGGGCTTTATTTAGCCATTGTTAATCACTTTGTTGGCCCCTGACCAGCATTCGGCCACTTTCTGATGAGCAAAGTGCTTTTACACGGCAAAGAAAAGCCACAATAAAGTAGCACGGAGCTTCATTTACCTTATTATCTCTGAGATTTAGAGGATTTTGTGAAGATGATTTCATTTTGTTCTTTCCATCCTTTTCTTTTTCTGGATCCTCCCATTAAATTCCTTCATGGAGTTCCTCCTTGGGATGGGCAGTTTGATGCTCATTAAACAGGAATGAAGATGCAAGTGGGGTGTGTTGTTTTTAGATTGTTTAGCCCCAAAGGAAGATTGGACCAAATAAAAAGGTTCTTACTGTTCTCGGCTAATTACAGTGAACCTCTGCAACACACACACACACACACACACACACACACTTGTTCCCTCAGTCGCTGCACTGGCACATTCAGATGTGATGAAAGCCATCTGCTGAGATAGACAAAGGGAGTGTTTCCAGTGTGTGCGAGTGCTGGGTCTGCTTTGTCAACCCCGGTGCTGCGTCATGCGTCGGCCCATGTTCGCTGTTAGAAGTTGTTCCAAATGCGGGCGAGTGTGTGCCCGTTGGTCTCCCTCTCAGCCACACATTTACGCATGTTCTTTGTGAGATTGAAGGAGATGGAGGGATCTCTTTAAGTCTTATACAAATTAAAGTTGTAAGCTGAAGGACCTAAATCAGGCATTTTGGTTTAATCCAGTTTAGTAAAACAAATGACACATATGTTACCGGAAAACAAATGGCTGTTTAGTTGGTCACTGTTTTTAAAATATTTTCAGCGAGTGTCAAAGTAGTAAGTACTAAATTGCCACTTTAATAGTACCACGTTTCCTTCGTTGCCTTCTTTGGTTAAACGTGTGTTAAAAATAAAATTGACAGTGAATGGCTGGTGTTGGGGGGTTGGTGACCGAGGTATCGGACCGCAGGTCTGTGTGTCAGCCTGTAGTTAAACGACCAGCAAGAATATTTATACAAGTGGCGGCAATTAGTGTGTGATTGAGAGGTATGTAGAAACTGTGTGCGTGTGTTTTTCTTTTAACATTTTGTCTGTTTAGACAGCTATAGTTGAACACACAATCGTAGTCACCCTGCTGGTAGTAGGAAGTGGAGCTATGTGGCCAATAAAAGCCTGTTCTGTATCTGAAATCACCTAGAACCTACTGAGAGATTTTAGTACTGTACAATTAAGATCAAGTTTAGAAAGTATAAAAATACAGATAGTCATGGTCTCCAGAGGATGAAGCCTAGTGAGTTTGGTGATCCTCTGGTATTTCCCATGGCACAATGATGAGGTTCACATTTGTTGTTTTCAGTTAAATGTCTCCATCAACTATTTAAGACACGTTCTTGTCCCCCCCTTAGGATGAGTCGCGTTCATGTGTACAACTTGCTACATACAGAATCAGCACTTAAAACAAAGAAATCTAATTCAACCGTAGATTGTGTGCATATGTGTGTGTGCTCCCATTCTATATGTATGCATGTGCCTCTGTGTGAAGAGTTAGCCACAGCCTGGAGGTTGTCTCGAGCATCTTGGCAGCAGCTCATCCTGATGACATATTTTCTCTACAGGCAGCCAGCATAGCCCTTGGAAGGTGATGAGATAAAATATAACTCTGAGCTGTTTTTCCCCTCTTTCTCCCCACGTCTCTGCCAATCTCTCGCTCCTTCTGTCAATCTCTGAAGTGACGTTATCGCGGTTGCGTCCAAATCAAACTTGCACAGTGTTGAAGCGATCGTGGATGTGATTTCTCTTGTGCCACAACAAAACAAGTGAAACTGACTTTTCTGTTTGTGTGCAGTTGGACTCACACTGACATACCGCTGTCCAAGTCAACCATAAAATTGCCACCATTCACGGGGTAACCTACTCCCAATGACTGAAGAGGCTGAATTTGATTCCACTGCTGTTGGTAATCCACCTTTAACCTCTAACATTAACCCACTTACACAGCCCAGTATAGATTTAATGTTACTGGACAGCGGCAAGCTTTTTTTCCCTACTGTTCTCCAGCTGAGTTGGTTGGCTGAGTTACAGACCGATGATGGACACGAAATGTGGGTCTGTAACAGGATCTACATTCATGGCCAGATTTGACCTTAATCGCCCATAAACTGTATTTGCTCCACTGTGGGCACGAGAAGAGCGATGGCACAGTATACGTTGTGCGTCAATGTGCACAGACCCAGTCTGCATCCCATAAAGCTGACTGAGCAGAATGGACAGACGAAGGCTGACCTTTGACCCCTGCTCCCACCTTTCCCAACCTACACTCACCACGGTAACGTCTGAAAGGAGCCATCTCCACTTCCTCGCCTTTTCTCTCTCTCACACTTTCCCTGCTTCTGGGGCTTATTGTTTCCACGAAATTAGCGTTTCCTCCCCGTTAAATGTCAAACTGCCCTTGTGTTCTCTGTCCAACAGGAAAGTCCGACCATGTACTGTAGGTTCAGGCTCAGTGCTTGACGATGTTCCCTTACATTAGGCATTTTTTTTTGTCTAGTTTTTTCTTTGTGTTGTGTTGTTCTCTCAGACTCAGAAGAATACTGTACCAGTCTGAAGCCACATGTGGAAGTAAATTAAATTAAAATGCCACCATTTTCTGTTCGTCCTGGAACAATGGCAACCACAAAGCAATATTTACACCGTGCCACACATTTGCTCGTGTCTCATGTAAAACTCAATAGCAAGTCAAATCATGAGATTTTATGAAAAGGACATTTTTTAAAAATAAATTGTTCCAGTTTAATGTTTAGTATGATTTTACAGTTTTTTACTGTATGACTGAGTTCACAGATTCCTCTCCTTGCTTGGCTGCTGGGTCACGCAAAGAATTAGATGAGGAGACTGAAAACTGTCTTTGTCTCCACAGATGAATGGTGTGCATGTGTGGTGTGGTGTGGTGTGTGTGATTGTCCCACTTGATGAATAGTGTTTCTATTCACACGCTTGTGGAACAAAGCTACTGCAGAGTTCAAACTACTGCTAGATATCCTGTTGGTATCACACAGGCCCATTCTTTCTACTGTGTATGTGTGCGTTTGTGAGTTGATACATATAGCAGCCGTTGTACAGAGATGCTGCATGGTTGTGGTTAATTACACATTCCTTTTGTGTAGCTTACAGTGCTGTGTGTGTGTGTATTTTTTTATTTTTTCCCCCTGTGCCTTTTGTGAGCAGGATGCCTTATTTCAGCAGTATCCCAAGCCACTGTTCCTCAAATGTCAGTATTAAACTGCAGACGGAGCATGTGACTGACGTATTTAACGCTGACAAGATTCCCCTTTTTAAACTTTCTAAGAAATATCTGTGACACTCCGGAAAGGAGTATCCAGATGTGGAAACTAAGAAGTGAAAACCACTGTTTTGCGTAATGCATATTATTGGCTCTTTGGTAATTCTGCTAAACTGCCACATGCCATGGCAGTAACAAAGCACCTGTCGTATCCCCATGGTACAGCGGACCATCACTGTTCACTGGGTTCTGGTTGACTGAAGTACTTGAGGACACTTGATTGCACTATGACTGAGAGCCTTATTTTGATCAAAGTACCTATCATCCACCTTAGGTAGATGAAGGTTTAGTTGATGATCCTGACACTGTGTATTGAGCTTTCTTACCATGCTGAACCGAAAACAAGTTCCAGCCATTAAAGTGAAGTGAAATACTCACCAAAATAACTTGTAATATCTGGAAACACAGCAACATTGCTACAATGAATTTCAATGATCTAAACCGCTTTATTTGGGCATAAAAAATGAATGCACCTGAAGTGTCGTAAAAATAATCCCTCAAATTCAGAGGATTGACTCAACTGCAAGTGCGGTACATCAAAGTTGAACCATTAAGTCAGTCTGTAAACTGATATTTCCAATTCAATCACAGGGATTTGCTTACAACCTGTTTGAATGACTTGTTTCCTGCCATTTCGGGACTTCTTTTAGCGATGTTGCCACATTCTCAGATCTCAGCAAACGACTTAGTGAGTAGAATCTTTTTTCTATTGATACAAATGATAGCCAAAATAAGACCCAGACTCGTTCTCCAAGGTAAGCTGTGGCGTGAAACCATAATTAACATGTTGTGATGGACATCAATAATGTGTGTGTAAGTGTAAGACTATATATGTATTCATATACATGTCCCAGGGACATGTTTTGTCATTACCTGATTTTGTTTGTTTTGTGTCTCCATTGGGTTTTGTTGTGAGCTCAGGAGGAAGTGAAAGAGAGAAGAATGGGGGGAATTTTGTTGTATAAGTGTGAGAGAAGAGGGGAAGAGGACGGAGAGGCCAATGTCAACAGGGTCACTTATTTTTAGCTGTCGCTGTCCTTAGCTGTTCTTCCTGCCTGGGCACGGACACACACACACACACACACACACACACACACACACACACACACACACTAGCAGTGACACCATAGTGTCCCTGCATCTTGCATGTGAGTTTTTATCCCTTCAGCTGTAAAATGTTACATTGCATATTCAAAATATTTCAAATATTTTCCATCCCATCCTTGATTTAAAAAAAAAACCAAACTTTTTTTTAATCACTTTAACAACAGACCTACGCAACAATGCCAATGATGGAATGTCCCTGTAGCAGCGGGGGCAACATAACATGTACTGGACTGTGCACATTAATGACTTGTCTGAATGAGGCTGAGTTAGTTAGCCCACGTCAGGGCCTCCCTGTAGCCTAGATGTCAAGACACCAACCATGAACTGCTATGTCTCTGATTAGAGTCCATCCAGGAACCTTTGTTGCATTTCTCTCCCCCTTATTTCCTTTCATCTGTCTAAAAATGCCCCCAACAGGTACTCAAAAACATTGGTAGTCCATGGTTTGGCACTGTACTAATGGGGTCTCTTGACCAGAATTCACGCTCGAAAGCAAAACAGCATGTTTTACTTTTCCCTTGTGATATCTAGCCATAAATTCCACTGTGTATAAGGTTTTTCTCTTTTTAGTAATTTGGATGCACTGAGCCTTTACCAGTTAAACACAATGCTTCGATTGGAGCTTCAATTAGAGGCAATCAAGTGCACGCCTCAGAGATTATCAGAGATGTGATGCTGCGACTACCCAGTCCTCGTTATGCTTTTGATCTTACATCGATCTACACGTTGTTCAAACCTGGGGCTTGAACTTGTGAGTCACTGCATTGAAATAGCTACCATAAATGGTAAGGCGTCGGCGCTCGCGACATCTGTAAGTAGACATTCTCTTACACGATAGCTTCTCTGGGCAATGTACTTGTGGCGCGTAATTCTTTATTTGTTTTTTAGTAATTCATCTGTGTTGGCGAGATCTTGCAGAATCGTATAGGCCGGCAATGTGTTTTTGATTCAGAAACGCAGTTCGAGTGAGCCGAGAGTCTCGCTTTTGGGCCGGTGTGCGTTCGCGTGTGTCCGAGTGTGCCGCTGTTGCCAGCTTCTGTCGAGAGCGTGGCTATGGGGAGCTATATGACACGCACGATGTATCTGCACGTACGAGCCAGAAACAATTCTAATGTTACCTCATCACATCGTTTTGCCAAAGCGCACAGTGAGGCATCCTCCAAGGGAAAGAAAGCTAAACACAAATGCATGCTCGCGAGTTTGTTTTTCATCACGGTTTTGAACCCATCGTTTCTAAAGTAAAATAAAGTCATACACAGTCATCAGGGTATTTACTGAGTGCGCCAACATAAATAGAGGTAAAGTACTTGTGGCATGTAAATACAACCTGGCCCTTGTAGCATTTCGAAACGTATTATTATGTCTTTAGCAACGCTGTCAAGTAACTGACAAACAACAATGCAATCGTAACAGTCTCTGCACACACTGAAACAGATTATGGTTACTGTTGCTGAATTTTTGCAATGATCTGAACACAAAGAAGGAAGCCTTTTATAGTATAATATTAACCTTAATGCAGAATGTGCTGCCTTATGATGCAACAAGACACCACAAATTAGTATAAACCATTACCTGTATGAAGTGCATACATACAAAAGCAACATGCGTTACTTCCATAATCAGATTTTCAGACCTTGATGTCATCGCGAAGATTTTTTTTTTATTTTCCTCTTAGGTTACAAATGAGAAAAATCAGTGTGAAGACTAAATGATCCATCTTTTGAGCAAGACGGACTATTTCAAGCTTTTGAACCAAAGTTAGCTAATGTTAAGACATCACAATTAAACAACCATTTACATTTTGTATCATCTGTACACCAGAATATTTGAGTGTTTTGTAATACTGATGCTGTGAAGTCGTCTTGGTATGCACAATACAGAAGGCAACTGACTTTCCACTTCTCAGCTCGCTCAATCATACTATAGGACTCTTCACCTTTAGCACTTTCTTTTCTGAATCCGTGTAAACTTTCTGGATCCTTATTTCAGCGATTAACAAGCTGCGGAGTGAGTGCTGTACTTTTTAATGCCCCTGTAAAATCCAAGGTTCTGATGTAATGCGACTCTGCCTGAATTTAGTATTAGAGATTAGGGGACACTCCACCAGGTGAAATATATTTAAATAAAATATTGTAATTTTTTTAACGTTCTACATTTGAGCTTGATGCTAAATAAAATATATTTTTTTGATTAAGTTAAAAAAAAAACTATGACTCAGCTGTTCAACTGAACTGGCGATTCTATCCAGGTCTGCCCTTTTTTTTTTTTTTTTTAGAGGATTTCACGTGTGCTGGTCTTAATGAGGACAGTCTGTTGCTAAGTAAAAGTTTAAAAACGCAACGTAAAATGTTTCTTTCTAAGTATATGTAAGATTCAGAGAAGTAATGTTCCTCTGGTCCTGTTTATATGACAATATCAGAGGTATTTTCCAGATATGTGCATCAATAACCTCTTTAAAATCTAACGTTTCAGCCTTTGTTCCCCACAATTGTTAAACCCTTTTTTTTAGAGGGCAGAGCAGCAGGAGGGTGGAGGACAGTGGAGATGGAGATATGGCGTCGTGTAGCTCAGTGGCATCAGTCACACCGAGGCCATCCAGGCTGAAAGTAAAAATGCTACCTGTCCGGGGAAAATAGTGTGCTGTTAGTAATGTGTTGTAATACTGTTTTATACCTAATATATAATTAAAGTGATACGTCACCAAAAAATCTGTGTGTTACTAGTGTACTGTGTATATACTGTTATGATCAGTCACTACAAACGTCTACAACCTAAAAGGTGTCTGTGTGTGTTTAATACTCAAAGGATTTGTGGTTGATTATCACTTTAATGCTGAACCTTTACTTTAAAAACATGCAAAATAATGATTCCCTACCTTCTCCTTCATATGCTCTCTCCTCTAACCACACAGTCAGTTACGATGACTTGCTAACGAGTACGCTGCAATCGCTCGGTTTTCACTCGCTTGTTGCGTCACCGCTACTATCTCACAGATGACTTTGCCGGGTGCTGATGTTTCTGGCTCTCACAGTCGTGGTCGCGCACACAGCAGGTTCAAAGAGTAGACCATGCTCTGCTTTTTTTAAATGTGAACGCCACGCTGTCTCAAACCCAAACTCATTTTGCGTTTGCTCAACAGTGGGGAGCGAAAACTGTGCCTGTTTGCTCTTTGGCTTGTTTCTGAAGTGTTTCAATATTCCCGTCCACTACAGGCCACCGTAGGTTTTGCCAGACTTGTAGCAGTATCTTGTTTGCAGGCAGAGACCGAAAATACGAATTATAATTTAATGCCTCTAACTTCCCTTGAGATACGGTTTTAACAAATATAATCAATGAGGAATTGATTGTTGCTAATTGCTTATTTATATTATTAATTTCTCTGTGTAACAACATTTATTTACAGTTATTCTCATTGACTGAGCTGCTTAGAAGGCTTTTTTTTTTTTTATCCAAACATTTTCAATCAAATGGAAAGACTGGCTGGCTGAATTTGATCATTTACAGCACAGTTCATATTGTTTAAGTGAGACACACTTAACTTGTTTTGCTCTCCGACTTTGATATTTTTCATTTTCTTATAATGTGTCACAACCTAGGACACTGGACACTGGTACTGTAAAACCGCAGTTTATCCTTGAAGGTCGGAGTGTGGTCTCGGTCATGGTCATACTTTAGTTATTTTGACGCTGCGGAGCCACTGTGACTCACTGCTGACTGAAATCCTACCATGTTCCCGAGAGGGACAGTGGTGTGTGTGCGCATTCGTGTGCCAGCATGTGCGTGTTTCTGGCAGCACATGCAGGAGCTGCTAGGCCTGTGTTTTATTTCTCTGACTGGCAAGCTGCAGCAGATCTTTCCACACACACACACACACACACACACACACACCCACACCCACACCCACACCCACACCCACACACACACACACACACACACACACACACAGATCTACACGGAGGGCCTGTGGTATTTACATGACCATGGCCAATTACACTCTGTCTGTCTTCTCCCTCTACACTCACTGTCCTTTCCCTGACTCCCATCTGTCTTTCCATAAGACTCTTGATCCATCCTCTCTTCTTCTTTCCCATCTTTATTTCTCTGCATCCTTGTCTGGATTTCATTTTAAGTTCTATTTTACAAAACGCCACTGAAATGCATATTTTGCTGGTGTACATTTTCTGCTCTCTCTCTGCTGGGGTTGACCACGTCATACTGTTTCTCATATTCTTTTCCTCCTTATTTGACTGTGGAAGTAAAGGAATAATTATCTAAAGCATAAATACAAATGGTCATCATTTGGAAAAACTCCTGTAATTTTTGAGTTACTCTGTCTCAGTGTCGGGATAACATGCAAGCACCTTTTAACTGACTCACTTGGCTAATGTGAGTAAAGTTTAATGGGACCTTTTGCACTTTTGAGTGCTCGCATGCGCAGACACACAACCCTCCACACAAATGTGAGCCAAGTAACCAACGTTAAACGTAAGAAGGTGAATGCTATTCGAGTCTGTACAGTTGGTAGTTGAATCATTTTGAACTCCCACAGAATATGGTGCACTAAACATGAAATATGGCTTATGCTAAGAAGGCATGCCGTCTCTAACGGCCTTTTGTCTTTTCTCTCCATTTTCTCAGGTCTGTCAACGGCCAAGAGGAAGTTTGCTGACTCTCTCAACGAGTTTAAATTCCAGTGTATTGGAGACGCCGAGACGGATGATGAGATATGCATAGGTGAGCTTGCTGATATGAAATCCAATATATTCTCTGTACCGGCAGCGGAAATCCTGCGAATAGACAGTCGACAATGCTCTCTCATATCATATTGGCACTGATTTTTAAGGCCAGCTTAGTTTGTCAGTGCTATTATATAGAGGCCATAGGAATCGGCCTCAAATTATGCCTCTGTCCTGAATGTGTTCATTATTCTTCGTAGTATCAATACTTGGAGGAATTCATTGGCAAACTGTGCAAATCATATGACAAGTCATCTCAGTTTAACTGCCAGGCCATTGCCTGACTTTGGACTAAACAAAGATGAAAGGGTAGAAAAACCTCACATTTATTATTTTCATCAACTAACAATTATCTATAAATCCAAACACTAAGATTATTTGCTCTATTTGAATTGAGTCCTTTAGATGTTGTTTCATTAACTTTAGTGGTCACTATTCATCTTTCTTTTCCTTTCTGTTATCTATGTATTTCTTGTCCATGCCTTTAAAGCATCATATCATATAATATAAAGTATATCAGCCAGTCAAGCTGTGAAACGCCTAATCCTTACTCTTCACTGTCATTTGTCTGTTGTCATTATAGCAGTCAGTGTTAAAAACATTGATCGTGCCGACAGTCAATAGGGAGCTTTTTCCAGTGCCATCAGGAGCATCTGTCGTGCATATAACATACGAGCCCCGGTGCAGTTTACAGTGTAGATTTCGGCTCATTCTCCATTATAAAAACATAGCAAAAGTCATGATTACAATGTATATGTTTCCTTATCTTTTATAATAAGAAGCATAATCATAATATATAATTATATATAATATAATAACAGCCTACTTGAAGTGACATGTTTCAAAGCTCTTGCTTAAGCCTGTTGCTGTTGTTTCCTACTCTCTCGTCTCCAACCATGCTGACCCAAACCCAACATACTGTTGTACATGAGAACATTGTGTTACATTGGTGTATAATTGGTGTACAGTACATGCAAATATCATTCTTTCAGGCCATGCCGTGCTCTTTTTGTCACTGTCCAAACAGCTTTCTTTGAAACGGGCAGCAGTTACCACACCCTCTCATGCTGCCTGGCTCTGTCTGTGCAGGCTGCAGCTTCTCACTGGCCTGACCCACCCAGCACTGCTGTTTAACTAACCGCTATCTTTCCTGAACAGCTTGCTGCTCAACTGGGCTACACCACGGCACTGTTGTTTTCAAAACCCGTTTCTTCTCTCTGTTACAGTCAAGATTGAACTCCAAATGGATCTGGAGCATATCGGTTTCAAGAAAAAATTACTTTTAGTAATGCGTTTTATATTAATTTAATAATAATACTTTAATTGAAAAAAAGCCTACAATTAGCCTCTATTAGTTTTACTTCGTCAATATCGCAGTTATTCTTTCGGCATCACATTTTTCTGTCCTACGCGATTGATTGAGAATGTCTGATTGAGCTCACTGAAACGTTTGCATTTTATGAGCTGTATAAAAGGATTGCACTGTTTTTCAATGCGTTCCTTGCATAGTCCGGAGGTTCTGCTCCCTTATAGTTGGATCTAACATCCAAGAACCAAATCCTGTAAAGTCTGAGGTTGAAAAGCAGAGTGCGTGCAACTGTGTGCGTTATCCTGTCATAATTAAGGAATAATCTTTGGACTCCACTGTCTCCACATGCCTGTGTGATTTGTACGATGCCAGTGCAGATGATGCACGTGCCCAGTATGTATGGGCGCTCACCGTGTCTGAAGAACTAAGTGTGTGTTTGTGTGCATGAAGCGTTGGACAGGGATGGAGGCAATTGAAGTGGAAACTCTGACCCAAACAATGTAGCCACCATGTCTCGCCTGCCAGCGAGCACCGAGCTGTGCTGTGAAAGCACCATAGAAACAAACCATATAAATTGCGGTTTCATTTCCACTTAATTACTCTGCTGTGTCATGAGTTTAGAAACAATTGTGAGAAGTCCAAGAGCAGAAACTTCATCCCAGCCGCCTCGCGCCAACTTTCTTCAAACACTCTCTGTTTCTGTGTGCCTGAACTTGTGTGTCTCTCGTCATCGCGCTTGAAAATACCAACTTTCTCTGTCTATTTTCCCAATTATCTCTTTGTCTTTTATGTCTCTCTCGCTCTCTCTCTCTCTGTACGAACATGTCTGTCCGTAGCAAAGTCTCTTCAGGAGTTTGCCACGGTCCTACAGAACCTGGAGGATGAGAGGACACGTATGGTGAGTGACCTGACAAATGGTGGACATAATAGGTGGTTGATGGGAGGCAGTGGAGGTTGTGTTTTGCACATGAAGCTTTCACGGTGATGGGTCACACTACGTCAATTGATTTTTAGAATCTGGTAAAATAAGAAATTGTCAATGGATTAGTTGACTTTTTTAAAATCTAGTCATTTGTCATTCCTACAAAATGATATGATGTAATATTCTCAAACAGGCTTTAGCTTTGGTTTGTGTGCCCTTGTAAACCAGGGACCTGTGTTGAACCTTTAAATTCAGAGGTCTGTGATGGTTTCAGTTTGCTAGTATGAGTAATCATTATAATTTAACAGGAAATGATATGAGTAAGATGTCTCTAATACAGTAATATCTGTGTGTGTGTGTGCTCCCAGATCGAGAATGCCAATGATGTCCTGATTATGCCTCTGGAGCGGTTCAGGAAAGAACAGATCAGTGCAGCCAAGGTAAGGAGGCGACAGAGTCCAGCCGCAGGTCTGGTACTGTGCATCAGTGAGGAGAGATGCTGGCAGTGAAACATAAATCAGTAAATCGATAAAAGCCTTTCAGTGCATCTGCAGCTGTTAGAAGGGCACTGGCAGACAGAACACCACTCAAAACATGTAGTTGATGATAATGTACAGTAGGCTTTAAATTTTAGTTTAAAAACATCCTAATATTTATTTGCTTGGCAGTAATAGATGTTGGTATTTATCTGGTTTTACAAAAGCTTCAAATGTGATTCATCCAATCAGATTTTGGATCTCTGCTTTATACTGATGACTCAGTAAAGTGCTCAGCAAACCGGATGTGGTAATCGATGTGCGACCGTTGACACTTTAACGGAGGCCTGCAGGTGACAAAATTTGCAGCCTCTGCAAAATTTGCAGCCTCTACATCACTGTCACCTTTTTGACATTACTGCAGTTTATCTTATTTCCGAATACTGGGGTATTTCTTTGTTTTATTTATACATCTGGTTAAAATGACCCTTGCCATTTGCAGTCACTATATTCTTATGTAATGTTCCTTGAAGTCATTTAATCACATCAGCTCCAAAGAAATGACTCTTCTGCTGCTCAGCATGGCTTTTTATTTATTAAAACTACTGGCACATATTTAAGCTCCAGTGAGATCCTCCTTAGTGCAAGATAATTACAGTATTTCCTTGAGAGTTAACAGGGATGTTCAATATGCTGTAATATTAAGTATATCACTATCTGTCTGTCTTTTTGAAATCCCCGGCATGTGTGTACGTATATATGCATGTCTTTGGGTCTCCCCCCTCTTGTCCATGAATGTATATCAAGGTCAAAACCATCACTGCATGACCTGGTTAGGAGATTAGAGGAATACATAATCCTGTCATAAATCACTGATTCCCACTAGGGAGTGTCATAGGTCAGCAGGGCTCCCTCGTGGCATGGCCGGTGTTGTTTTAGTGTTACAACAACGGCCATTAGTTTTTCGGTGTGTATAAATGTTTTTGTACCCTGACTGAATGTACAGGAGGGTATGGAAACATTGAACACAAAAAAGTAAGCAAGTAGGTAAACGGGAGGACTCAAGAATTACAATATAAATAATATTATGTTCATTTGACCTTTAAATTTAGATTTAGATGACACCCGCATGTTAATGGATAAGTTCGATACTGCTGCATGTAATAAATATGCCATGTTCAAATCTCCTTACAGCCGATCATGGAGCACTTACCCTGAGCAATCATTAGCCATAGGACCTAAATGAGAAGCCACAGGGTTTCCCCTGATACATGCAGAACTATTATCAGTGTATTCTGATAAGCCACCCCCCCTTACAGCAGGTCTTCGTCTGATTGTGACATGGTGGCAAGATTAAGAAGTGAACGCATAATCTGTGTGGTTAGATCACAATGAGCGATGTACTAATCCCAGTTTAGCCCTAAAAGAACCGGCATCCTCTGATACAAGAGGACTGGCAGATGAAGAATTTCCCAAATGAATACACGTGTGTGT
>JAVQJF010009440.1:0-14965 GCA_036023855.1 Gadopsis marmoratus | reverse complement strand
GATGGTGTTGCATGATGGGTAAGTATCTGCCTGTATATCTCAGCATTGAGGACACCATTAATCCTGACCAAACCTCCAGCTCCATCTGCAGAAATGCAGCCCCAAACTTGCAATGAACCTCCACCAGCTTCACTGTTGCCTGCAGACTCATTATTGTTCTGCTCTGCAGCCAAATATTTCATCAGTCCAGAGCTGCTGCTGCCATTCTTCTGCACCCCAGTTCCTGTGTTTTCCTGCATAGTTGAGTCGCTTGGTCTTGTTTCCATGTCGGCGGTTTGGCTTTTTGGCTGCAGCTCTTCCATGAAGACCACTTCTGTCCAGATGTCTCCAGACAGTAGATGGATGAACCTGGGTCCCACTAGTCTCTGCCAGTTCTGAGCTGATGGAGCTGCTGGACATCTTCCCATTTCAAAGGGAAATAAGCCTGATGTGTTTTTCAAGTTTTCTCGGCCGACCGCTGCGTCTACGATCCTCAACGTTGCCCCTTTCTGTGCAAGTGTATCTATGAAGTGATGCTGGTTTGAAGGCAAAGGGTAGTAACACCAAATATTGATTTGATTTAGATTTTTCTTTTCTTCGCTCCCTTATCATTGTGTTAATTGATTAAATTAAACTATCTAAACTAAATCATCTTTTCACACCTGCCCAAATCTCCGAACCTCTCACCCCGTACAGCAGCACCAGACCCCTCAGATCCTCCCATCGTGGCATGTTGGCTGTGCCCCCTTCGTCGGCTCTGGACCAGCCTGATGGAAGCCATTAGACAGGCTTTTAAGAGGCACCTTAAGACCCATTTTTGCTCTCCGGCGTTTAATTGTGTTTAACCTGTTTATTTTTTCCCCTTGGGTTTTACATTATGTTTAGATATTTTCTTTTCTAATCTTTATTTCCACAGGATATGTTATATGCACATAAATGCTTTATGTTTGTATGTGTATATATATATACTATGTACATACTGTATATCTATATGTCTGTGTTTGTGAAGCACTTTGGTGCAAAATCTGTTTGCTTTTTAAGGTGAAATAAACTGAAACTGAAACTTGTTCATGGGTACTCCCAGGGTGTTCACATACACCCTTTCTCTTATCTCCTGACTAGTCAGGGTCAGACTGAACAACTTTGTTATTAATGTCAATACAAATTACAATAAATGTCTGTCCCTCCTGGTTCCTGGGCCTCTGGAAACGTTCGTGTGATGGGAACAGGCTGCAGCTCTCAGCTGAACTCAGCAACACCAGTTAGCAAATCATGTGCCTTTAAGGTACCATGACTCAGTGCAACACTGTTCCACTCTAACTGAGATGAGTTGTGAGTCTAAATGAGTCTAAATAGTTCAAACTGGACACAAATGGGCATGTGGGAATGAGTCAGGAAGAGTGCTTAACGTGTAGTCTGTACACATGAGGACCAGCTCTGATGTAAGGGCAGCATAGGGTCACATGAACATGAACATTCCTTCAGCTGTGAGAGAAGTGAGGACCGGCTGGGTGCAGGTACAGGTAAGACTAACACAGGACACGTGGCATGTGTGGAAGGTTAGTGCGACAGGAAGGCAGACAGACAGGCAGGCAGCCAGGTCTTACCCTCTAACACAGTGAGCTTGGCGCTGGTGTTGATCTCCCCCACGCTGTTGGTGGCTGTGCACTCGTAGATGGCTTCGTCGCGGTGGGTCCTCAAAGGCTGGATACGCAGCACAGAGCCTGAGCCGTCATCAAACTCAATCACCTGGCCAGACGACAGCAGAGGAGGGTTAAAGTAATCACCTGTGACATTTCCATCGAATTTCATGTCTGTGGCAGACTCACGTAACCCAATAGTGCTTACTTCCCATTTGCTCAAAGAACAAAGGAGCTCAAGGAACATCTTCGGATAAATATAAAACTTTTGTAAAATGAAAGTTTTGTAAAATGATTTTAAATATAAACAGTAAAGAAACATACAATCCATGTGATCTGATATAAACACGTTACATTCTCCTTTCTTCAAAAAGCTTTGCTCTGTGCACTGTGAGGGAAGTTAAAGTTATGGATGTGCTTCTAATAATCTCAGTACAATGGTACTGGTGAGTACAATGTAGGTACAGGTATGACCAAAACCACAAAAATGAGCAAAAATGACCCAAATTGATCTTTATTCTTCAAATATAGAAGAACAAAGATGGTGAAAGCAGAATGTTCAAGGTCTCACAGAGTTTGATCAAGTTGCTTGGAGGGACCACAGAGCAGCTGAAGGAGGACGTATACAAGGAAAAACTTGACTGCCTAACAAGTTTGGGGAGGGGGGGGTGCCAAAGTTCAACCAGTTCAAGTTCAAATTTAAACATATACCCGGGACTGGTTTGGGATCGTCCTGACCGTGATCCATCTCCAGCTTCAAGCCGCTTTGCTCACTCCGCAGCGATCATGCGTCTAATGGAACAATTTAATATTAGCCGGGACATAAACGCAGGACTGGTATGCAAATTAACCACTGAGGGACTAATAAAGGAGCATCTTATCATTCTAACAAGAAATTTCAACATTAAGCAGCGATCAAGACCAAGATCAGTAACTATGGCCCTTTTGGATGGCCATAGTTGCATGTAGTCATCTATGCTTTTGTCCACCGATTTACCTTGATTAAAGATTCTCTTTCTATTATATTAATGAGTTAGAAGCCTGATTCTACCAAATAGAATGAAGGGTTGTTGAGGGTAGTTTAAAGAGAGGTGGAGAGCTGGCCTGTCTCTCTGCAGTGGGAGGAGGTCCACCCACCCGACACACAGGGTAGCCATCAGTTTGAGTAATGCTGAGCAGACAGGTGGAAGATAATTCCTATTACTCACAACGACATGAACCAAGTGTCTCTGTCTACACAGGACTCATGTTGAGTCACTTCACTTGAAGTCATGTGGGTTGGCTGGCAGCTAATGTGCCTTCCTGCTGCTCCAGAGTCCTGCAGGAAGACTCGTACATTCCTGTTAATTAAGCAGCTGCTGTGTGCATTAATGCAGCTGCATGCATAAAATGTCTAGATTCTGTTTAGATACCACACTGCACAAAGATTCTGCACATTCAAATGTGGAGACTCGGCAGGAGTCTGGACTCATACATAGGTATTATATATAGAAACGGTAGCAGGTCATCCATCACAGTGAATATTTTGTATACTTCATATTTTTTTGTCAAACCCCATCAGGGAGTTGCATACAAAAATACAATGCAAAGGTTTAGTTATCTGTTGACCAGCAACCTTTTTAATCAATTAAATACTTAATTTCACATTGTACTTAAGGTTTGATCTTTCAACAATATAATTCTTCCATAAGCAGACACACATCTTGCATGTCGGAGCTTTCAACCACGTTGACTATTCTATTCTATATTCTATTCTATATGTTTATAATGTTACAAAGACATCAGAGATGACAATGAGCGCTGACCAGTGGCTGAAGGATGCAAATCTCCCCTGAAAAGATCTCAAAGCTAAATTTGGTGACTGCTGGGAAACTCAGTATATTTTCTGGTTCTGTTCCTTGATTTCATACCCTGAGAAAGTCATAGCTGTTCACTCAAAGTGACCTGTTCGAAAAAGTGAACAACTATACTAAATGGGCCAAATCAGAAAAGCACTTGTAATCACAGTTTGTGCTTTTCCCATTTTCCTAAAAGTACTGTTAAGCATCAACAATGTATAGTCAAAGAATACTGCTGGTGTAATTCCAAAACCAACCATGTATCCTACCAACATGCAGTGTCTGTGCAGCCTGATAGACCTTTCTGCCGTAAGGCACTGTTGCACTGGGTGACCGACATGACCAGTGTGGTATATTCTGCTGCATCTTCTGTCTCTGCTGCATCTTCTGTCTCTGCTGCATCTTCTGTCTGTGCAGCATCTTCTGTCTCTGCTGCATCTTCTGTCTGTGCAGCATCTTCTGTCTCTGCTGCATCTTCCATCTTCTGTCTCTGCTGCATCTTCTGTCTGTGCAGCATCTTCTGTCTCTGCTGCATCTTCTGTCTGTGCAGCATCTTCCATCTTCTGTCTCTGCTGCATCTTCTGTCTCTGCTGCATCTTCCATCTTCTGTCTCTGCTGCATCTTCTGTCTCTGCAGCATCTTCTGTCTCTGCAGCATCTTCTGTCTCTGCTGCATCTTCCATCTTCTGTCTCTGCTGCATCTTCTGTCTCTGCAGTTGCTGCGTGTTTCAACAGCTTTGCTCTTTCACGATAAAGGAATACGCCAACAGCCTGTGTTTTTATTAACGTGTTTTTCATGATTAGGATAAATAGACTGTTGGTTTTGGTCTTTTAAAGTAAGTGTTGATAATTAGAACAAAATTAAAGGGATGCCTTAGATCATCAAAAGTCCCTGCTCTCGCCTGCATTAGTGTACCACAACATGACATTTGACAAACGCAAGCGAGGGTCAGGTTGTTGAACTGGGTTCATAGACACGTGAACTGGGAACTAGAATAAATGATCAATCTGTTGATTCAAAAAGTAATCAACAGATTAATAACTAATGGAAATAATCATTAACTTCAGCTGATTTTAGTCTGGGCCTTTCCACAGCACACACCGCCTTCAAACTACAGAGGCCTAAACCTCTTTTCAAACCTCTGAAAGTGAAGAATAAAACCTTTACCGTCTGCTACGTGGATACTTTAGCAAAATTGTAATTTGCTGATTTATCAGATGAGTCGACATATCTTAATATATTAAGATATTGATATTAAAATATCAGTGAGAACTGTTGGCACCTTGGACATCTGAGGTCAGAGGTGTCATGGTGCACTTGATTAAACCTGGCAACCTATCATGTGCTCAGCTACAGTGGGTTATTCTGCTCTCTAACCTGTCAGTGTCACTATTTAACTTGCAGACACTGAACTCTACTCACTGTGATGCTGAGCTCATATGCATTAATTGATCTTCAAACAGACGCTACATGGAGGAAAGCTGCTGTATAGGTTTTTGTACATGGTAGTAATTTGACACACGGTAACTGCAAGTATAAAATAACAGCACACAACCTTTCCTGCTCTGTGTCTCTCGTTTTAGCTGCACGACAAATGCAGAGCGATAATGAGCAGCGGAGATGTGAAACGCATCAGACAGGGAGCTTTGAGGCCTGCTCCAGAGTCGTACCTCAAAGCGCTGAGAGCTGACTTTCTTCCCCTTCTTCATCCAGGTGATGCGAGGTTTGGGCTCACCCACTGCCTGGCATACGAACGACGCCACGCCTCCCGAAATCCCTGTCTGATCGTCAGGGGACTTGATGAAGCTGGGCATGCCTAAGGGAGAGAGACAGCGAGACAAAGGCAATGGAAGGAAAAGAGGCGAGAGAGGGGAAGAGAGGATAAGCAATATCAGATAAAGAGCCCTGACAGAGAACCATCTCCAGGCAGCTTGCAGGGATTTTCCTACACTACACCTGCTGTAGTATTTGCAATAACAATATGCTCATTCAGAAGCTGCCTCATGCCTGTAGCCACGCCCAGTCAAACCCAATGCCAGTAACAAGAGCCGAGCATCATCGTTTGTCTGGTAATGAGCAGCACCTTATTAGACATATGTGGATGGACATATCAAAACCATGAAAAATCTGCTGTGAATGCATGAACAAATATCATAGATCAACACTGAGATCCGCATTCACTCAAGATGTGGACTGGAACCACAACACTGGGCGTCACCACAATGAAAGTCTGAAATAAGTGTGGTGCATGGATAATAGTGTTGTTCAAAACATAAATCATATTTACACTTTATATCATGAAGTCATGCATATGATAATGGTACCCTGTGGTGGTTCTGACCACTGGTGGCACTATGGAGCAATGTCTTGATGAGCAGGCCACCGTTTTGCGTGTATCTGGTGCGCTCCTAGCAACAGCACAACGGTGCACATATACGCTCACAAGCATACAGGTGACGCGATACATATTCATGCCGACTGCAGATGCATGGAGCTTAGAAGCGTCCCTCAACAACACACAGTTTCTCTGCTCAACAGTTGGTGGTGGAAACACGAGAACAAACGTAGCAATGTGCTGGACAAATTGGGGGAGAAGACTTCTGGCCAATTCTTAAATAAATACAGGTACTCAGCCGGTTTAGGATTGCTTTTCCAAAAGGTTGGGGGAGTTGCGGTAGACACATAAAAAAAGAATGGTCAAAATCAAAGCAGCGTTTCTCATAATGCACCATGATCCCAAAATGAACCTCGAGTGTCTTTTATTGGACCCCCCCCCAGACTGGTAAAGGCTCACAAATTCCACACCAGTTTGTAAGGCAGACTTTCTGTCATACATTTAAATGACATCTTCAGGTTATTTTTTCAGACTTCCCTTCAGGGCCACAGAGGACATTGTACTGTACAACAGTTTTCACAGGTTGAGTAATACTCTCCTTGGCTAGTGAGCTGACGTACCCTTAGTATGGCTGTAAGAATTGAAAGGCCGTGTGTAATACCTGGATTTACATCATTTGCATGCGGGTGAGGTCAGGACCTTAAATCATAAAACTCCGGTGTGACACGGCTGATAAAGGAGCCTGACACCCACCAGTCATCACACTTTCATCTTCTCGCCTTTTTACACCAGTTACAGGTTGTTAGCATTGGACAATAGTAGCATGTCACCACCTTTGCCAGTGGCCTTGTAACAATCACTGGAACCTCCAGAGGCTACATAGCTGAAATCAATCTTTAGTGTTGCCAGGATGACCTTTCTCCTGCAACTTAAACTACAAAAGACTTTTCGGGGAAGTAGCCACATTTTTAAGCCAGCAGAAATGTATTTGCAACCTGTTCTGTAAACCACTGTCTTTGGAAGTAAAACTGAACGTGAGTAAACCACTTGGCACTAAACCTTCAACTGATCCATCAGCACCCAACTAGTGCAAGTACAGTAGGTATGTCAGTCTGTAAACTGCAATGCATGTTTACGACAGACAGGTTGGGTTACAGTTGACCGATTTGCTTGGTTATTCTCTTTCAAATAAGGGAAGTTGTTTCAAACCTGTTTGATTGTCTCCCTGTTTGTGTTTCTGATGGTAAAAACTACAAAAATAAGACGCAAGTTGTTTTTTGTGCACAAGCCCAAAAATGACAAACTCCAAATAAATGATTCTTTGACTATGAGTTGATATCATCCTTTCTGCCACGTGATTTTTAGTGCAGGGCAATTTACAAATTAAGCTTTACCAACCATATTTGCTGGTGATATAATTTCCTTGTCTTGTCAAACTAATTACTCTTAGTTAGATTGTGTTGCTACATTAATTTCAGAGCAACTGATGATGATGAATTGTATTTATGTAAGGATAATAATAGTGATGGAGTCAAATTAACACAAATTACTGCTACTGATAATTGGTCTGATGGAACAAGCTAGTCATGTTATTTATATTACTACAGTGCTGTTGTTCTGTTTGGACTCTGTAATCCACTTGCGAATTGGATTCTGTTAGCACTCCATGGTAACACTCACAAAGACAGAGACAGACAGCATTAACTGTGGAGTGGTCAGACCAATAATTAAATATTCCACGTAGGAGCTCGACAGGCAAAGAAAAACAGAAAAGTCACTTTGCTCCACCTCAGAGGCCACACCTCTTTCCCCAGAGAAAGAATCCCAATAGCCAGGGTTTTATTAGGAGATAAAAGTGGCTTCTTGAGTGTAGGGTCAGTGTGAGGCAGCGTTTGTGTGGAGACAGGTGGATGATACTTGAAGTGCTTGAAGGCATAAAAGTATTGTCAGCCAGCAGTTCCCCCACTGCTCCGCTGCTGCCCTCAGATTGTCCTCCGTCAGCCATTCTGCTCAAATAAGAGCTTGATTCTCTGCTGCATCTTTGTAAAGCAAAGATCAGTCTCTTCATAGGCATCTGCCTGCCTGTCTGCCCTCTACTTGTGTGGCTTGTCATTCATGGCTGCTTTTCATACAATACACAATAACATACTGTGGCAAGCCACCCACACCTCCAATTCATAGGTCATTTGATTCAGGCAGCTATACAGACACATATATTTCGAGTTAAGGAGCTTTGAGAAGTGGCCTTCTGGCTGGAAACTACGGAGGTAAATGCAATTCACTTACATAGGTACATCTGTGTAATTTCTATGCAGTCAAACAGAAACAGTTTGAGAGCAAAACCTTCCACACTGCAATCAAAAAATGGTTGGTTGCACATAAAATAAATGTGTTATGAAAACGTGTATTAAGGCAAAGCTGTCGCTCAGTGTAGGTGCCGCCCCTGGAACTCAGCTGAACAGCAAGCAAAACCTTTGGATTTGTGAACTACACTTTTGGAATCACAACTAAAACCTTTGGAATAGTATTAAAAAAAGGTTTCATCACACATTATTTTATTTGCAATAAACCTATTTTTGATTGCAGTGTGGAAGGTTTTGCTTTCAAACCCTTGACAGCATAAAAAAGACACAAATTTACCTCCATAGTAAAGTGGCTGGTTTCATCCATCCCTCTTAAACGCCTCAAGGGATGCAGCAAAGACGCCACAGATTTTAGGACAGCCCTTGGACAGCCCTAGTTAGAGAGAGTCGGTGGTCTGGATCAAATTTGGCTCAAATCTGCATACTGACTTAAAGTGCAAGATGGAATGAGTTGACTTTTTCAAAATTTAAGCAAAGCCACCATCTTTCATAACCTTAACCAAGTATTTTAGTGTCCTGAACCGAGCAACATGCATATGTTTTTGCAACATTTGCAATAAAGTTTGGTCCCTGTTGTCTAAATGTGACTGCTGAAGCTTTGAAGCTTGTAGCCCTAAAAATAGTACCAAATGAGGGGGCTGCAAAGAGGAACGTGAATGTTAAAGGGAGGGGTTAAATCCTATTTCCCCAGCAGGGAGCCACGAAGAGCATTTTTCAGGCAAGGCATGACATTTTCACTGCAACTGATAAGTGTGCACTTTCAAGTTCCATGTGATTCAAAACCCATTTATATAGTCAGAGCCAAGAGCTGCTCCCCAGGTACATTTCCATGGAAATCCAGTCATACAAGTTGTACAACAGGTTACCGCAAGGTCCTGAGATGGTCAATGTGCAGGAGGGAAATACTGCCCTGTGCAGCACTATGCTAAAATAAGTTAGCATGTGAGAGTCAAGTCAGCACGGAGGGTTTTACCAGAGGTTTCAAGGAAGCAGAGGAGGTGGGTGGAGAAGAAGCGAGTGGATCGTACCATTATTAAGTTATCTATTTCCCATGGCTGCTGTTGGCTGACCCTGAGACTTGACACTCTAAATGTAAAACAAGCTGGTGCCCTCGCCTCACATCACTGGCAGCTGTGAGTTGTCTCTCACTTGCATTCTCCTCTGACCCTGTGCTTGCTGTTTCTCTTGGAATTATTTCCTTAGAAATGTGTCCATTTGACCTCTTACATATAATCCACAAGGATGTGCATTTATGATGAGAAGAACATGGGAAAAGTCAGACTTAAAGAATCTTTTGACCCACTGTGGAGAAACTTGAAATCACTTAATCAAGAAATTACTATATGCATTGCAGTAATGTTTAGTACAACTGCTTGCACTCAGTAGTAGGTAGAACATTCTGTAGGTCTCCACTGAAAAGCGCAGGTCAGAGAGGGAACTTGCGGTTACATTATCAGAGCATCGTTTCCATATTTGTTGCAAAGTTGTCTTCACTAAATCTGCTGGATGGCTTTCTGCAAAATGTTCTGCCGCCAACAATTCAGTTCAAAGTCACTCCTGACTCAAAACCCAGTCTATTACAACAACTTGCAAATATTGCAACCAAATAGAGCAGCAAGACCTGCCATCACATTTATAGAGACACATATTGAGTGGCAAAGATGATCTGAATGATGAGAAGATTAGACAGATTTGTAATACATGAAAAACACACAGCTAATGGATCAGCTCCTGCTTCCAGAGAATACAACTGCCTTCAACTTTGAACTCAAATGTGTGTGAAAGCACTTCATGTAATGGCTATACTTAGCCAAGGGCGACTTTAAAGAAAAAAATCCAAACTTTTCACATTTAGTAACTGTACATTTGTGCAGCTGCCACTGTACATTTCCTCTCATTTTCATCTCCATTTCTGTTTAGACTTGTTTTCTTCTGACTGGTTTTGATAACCGTGTGGGCAATAAGATGTCACGTCGTGATTCCACATTCATTCATTCATTCCTTCATTTATTATCCTGGAGTAGCCACATTTGGAGCCAATCCCAGCTAACATTGGGCGAGAGGCAGGGAAACACCCTGGACTGGTCGCCAGTCAATCGCAGGGCAGACAGACAGACAGGGGGCGCACATTCACACCACATTCATACACCGATGGGGACACAGTTGCCATGCTGCCTCCACCGGGGGCAACTCAGGGTTCAGTGTCTTGCACAGGGACAAATAGGAAAGGAGAATCATATTTTTTAAGATATCCAATACAATATTCAATACGAAGGACATGGACACAGATGAGCTAATGGAAGTGAAAGATTCACAATGGCTGGAGAAATAAAGTTAAATGGGTATGTGCTTTTTCTAAATAATGATCAGTTATAAATAAATAAAATAAATAAAGTTATTTAGAAAACCTGTGGGAGTTAAGGATGAGAAACCTGTATCAGGATGTAATGTATTATTATCATAATTATTTTATAATATTCTTATTGGTTTTCTTTCCTACTGTTGACTTATTGTACTGATAAAAAGCTAGAAGCTGTTTCTTTGTACACTGTAAAGGTGTCTTATAATGTCATGACGAATGGGACATGACTTGATATGACAAATTCCGTAATGAATTAAATTATACGTAGTAAAAGCCCATCAAAGAGGAGGCACAGAGCCCAATTACTCAACCACTATGAGTCTCAGCAGCCATGTCATTTGCAACAATGGTTCAAGGAAAGTTCGAATAATGTCTCTTCCCTCCAGTGGTGATCCGTGGTTTGTATCACTCACTGAGATTTGCTTTCATTTGGTGTACAGTATAACACAGCAGCCATTTATAGAAGCACTGCAACATTCCAAACAGCCCTTAGTGCACTGTGGAGCACATTTAGCACGATTTTGATGATTGCATGAGTGTAACGTTCTGGCTGCACTAAACGTGACCCAGGTTTCTGCCTGTTATTTGCTTGTTGTCAAAATGTACCAAACAGTGGGGAGCAATTCACTTAAGAGGAACTGGGTGACGCGGGTTTGGGAAAAGTGTGAACACCAAGAAAATTGCAACGCATCATTAAAACAGAGGCCTTGTAATAAATTGAGCATCACACATATATACAGTATACACTATATGTATACAGTGCCATCTATACTTTTACAACTGTGGTGATACCTTCGTGCCAACAGTTCCCTCCATCATCCCAACCTCCTCCTTACATGCCAAATATTGTGTTGTTCACCCTCTTAAACTAAAGTTAACATGTGTTCCAAATCTAACTGTATAATCATTGGCTCTAAACGGTCAAATGGGAGACTTGACTTGACTGCTACACATTTCAAAATTGTGACCAAGATTGGAATTGACAGCTTTGAGGTCTTAATTTCTCGTCAAAAACATGTGTTGATTTGAAAAGAGTCTTTCAGCCATCTAGATGCCAGCAAAGGAGCTACACCATGAGCCACTTATTTCTTATTGCTAAAGAGTTTACATGGAGCCGACTATTACCCAAGATCGTTTACGCTAAAGTGTTAGGGTTGTGAAGCCAGTGATCTACCGGCGTAACACGAGTAATTGGATGGATGCGTTATGTAATGGCAAAGTAAAAGTCTACCAAAACCTTGTAATGTTGGCTAATTTTGACTGGACATCAAAATGGTCAGAAGGCATCTGCCGAAAATCTCATACGTCATGCAACTCTCAACACAGCCAGTGTGTCATGTCACCTGGAGGAGGTGAGCGATTGAACATCGAACACACACACAACATTATCCAGCCCCCCTACAGCAAGCAGAGAGCCACAAAGCAGCTATCGAACATACACGGCTCGGCCACTTGGAGGAGAGGTTGTCATGTTGAGAGGGAGGCTGAGAGAAGCAGCATCCCACAGGAGACACAAGCTGGTTCTCCACACCTGCTTTTTATGGGATTACGATGGATCCAAATGCCCCAGGTGAAAGGCTTTCCTTTCTCATGTCAGTTGAGACAAGTTCAAAGAAAAAGTCTCAAGTCGGTTGGGTCACGTTCAAGCAACGTGTCAAGGCAATTGAAAACAATCCCAGATCATGGGTCAACTCAGTGGAGACAAGTCCATGTCGAGTCTCAGAGCAATCAGGACAAGGTCAGGTCGAGTCTTCTCAGTCTGGACAAAGTCTTGTCAAGCCTCAAGTCAGCCGGAAAAAAGGCCAAGCCAGTGGTGACAAGATCAAGTCAAGTCTCAAGTCTTGGCTGAATGCTAGACATTAAAATGTGACTCCATTTGAACATTGTCTTTTTAAAGCTGTATTATTAGGGTTTTTACATAGCATGCTGCATAGCATGCATTTCCATTGTCATCAGGACCAACACATTCTAGTTATGAAATGTTAGGCTCCGTATGGGAATTCCTGCATGGCCTACAGCACCTTAGGGAGGATAATTGATGGTAGAAATAGATTTTTTTAAAGCTGTCTGGTGCTTTTTTGTTGATAGTCATACAGTAGAGGGGAAATTGCAGTTTGCTCTGACAGTTAAATTACAGGCTACTGACAAAATGTAAGCAATATCAGCAGCAGACAGATTGGTATGTAAAAGTACTGTATAAAATCACCTTCTCTTCGGTATGAGGGCCTGTATGGGCCTGGCTAATCATTCTTGAAATACCCCAACATGTTAGGTTTTGTGTAGGTGGAGACCCCGCAAGTAGAGCACGAGACCAGTAGTACAGAATCTGGGTTCTTTATTGTGATACAAGGAAATGGAGACAGACAGGCGCGTGGATGGAGACGGTGGTCGGGGGGGCGATTCGGATGACTCTGGTCCGGGTGACGGAGGGTCCAGGGATTGGCGAAGTGGGTGCACAGACAAGGGATGGATCTGAGGCATAGAGAGAACAGAGAAAGTCCAGAGCGCATTAATCAGACGCTAACACTAAGAGAGCCTGGCCGTATTTACCACACAGGTAAGCAGGACGATCTGGCGATGAGTTGAACCAGTTGAACCAGGTGTGAGTACTGCAGAGGACCATGACAGATGAGTCACAGCTGTGCCCAGTGGTCAGCCGGAGGGGGGGTCAGGACTGTCTTGTCAGACCCGGGCCACACCCACGAACACAGAGACAGACAGCCACGTACAAGGAGAGGACGGGGAGAGGCTGCAGCGACCACCACACAGCAGCAGGAAGGTCATTTCACATGTTCTGCCACACAGATCTCTCCCTTGCCAACGCCACTGCCAGACAGCAGCCAAACTGCAACTGAAGACTGGACCAGAAACCATATTCTGCATACGGACACAAAATTAACAGGCAATTTGGAGCAGGAAATCAGTGAATGGGCTGGAGTCCGCCCGGTTTGTCCTCATTAATAGTGGAAAGGCCACTTCAATTACTCTAAACTCATTCTACATGTATTTATTGAGAATGATGGCACATAGCTATAACTAGACAAATCATTAAAGTGGTTTCAGTGTGTAAAAGTAGAGAAATGCAGCAGGTGCTGTGTTCGGGTCAGTGCAATTCTCTTCTACCATTACCTGGACTACGTTGACAATTTAATACATATTTGACTCCTTTCTGACTTATAGACTGCTTTTATAAAATACAAAGGAAAGAAGTAGTAAACTAAATATATTTAAAAACCTATTGAATAATACATTAAGGTTAATTTTCTGCAAGTGAGGGTTTTATTTGCTTGCCTGACAATCAGAAAAATGGGAATAGACTGCATTTATTAATGGGTCTACTTCCATCAACAACATTTCAGAAGCATGTAGTTAATTTGCACTGCGTAGATGACATGTGACATGTATGTGTATAACATCAATATGGGTTAACTGAGAGTTGTTATACATCACATTGTTTCTATTCGGACTTTTCCTTTAGCAGCCCAGAGACAAACTTGGGAACAGCAAAGCAATGTGGCAAATGTGCCGATACACAAACATAGCATTCTGTAAGTCCATATTCTGTAAAGCAACAGGGGAAACTCACAGTTATGAGCTGTATGAAGATACAACACAGCAGCTTCAGCAAGTTCAAGCCAACAAGAGACTAAATGGGAAGTTTGTATCAGTGAACTGAGGAGAGATCAAACAGCTTCAACAACCCATGGATGAGAAGACAGGCCCTGTAACGGGTCTGTATTTGAGGGACACATTAATGATATGACAATCTCAGTCAGCTTGTTGCTATGAGCGATGGACTCCAACATCAACGTTTTCCTCCAAAGTTAGAACACTTTTGGCAATTTCACATGAATCATTCCTGTATTCATCTTTTCCCACTGAATACGTGGAGCCATGTATTTCACCAAGGCAACATTTGAATATACAACATGTATGATGACGGTTGGTGGGTTGTTTGCTTGTTATCAGCACTGTCAACCAAATCTGATCAAACATTGACTCTTTATATTTAGTCTAGAACAATTTCAAAACTGAAGACAAAACTACGTCTAGAAAACACAAGCAAACGTAGAGCCGCTGACACCACCGACGGAGAGTTGACTTCATTACCTTCGTGAGCCAAAAACCATGTCACCCAATATCTTGGTCCAGGTGTGTCTGGCTGTTATGGAATGATAGGAGTGCCACAATAAAGAATAAATATGTAAATAAAAGAATAAAAGAATATCACAATAAATGTGGAAATAAGACAATACATGTTTATTCTTTTCCCTTTTGCTTTTTCTATTTCCAAATTGTCTTTTCTATTTCCACATTGTCTTTTCTATTTCCAAATTGTCTTTTCTATTTCCAAATTGTCTTTTCTATTTCCAAATTGCCTTTTCTATTTCCAAATTGCCTTTTCTATTTCCACATTGTCTTTTCTATTTCAAAGTTGCTTTTGTCTT
>JAVQJF010009433.1:0-30177 GCA_036023855.1 Gadopsis marmoratus | reverse complement strand
CCCCCCCCCCCCCCCCCCCCGCCCCCCCCCCCCCACCCCCCCCCCCCCCCCCCCAACCACCCACCCCCCCCCCGCCCCCCCCGCCCAATCCTTTAAGAACAATCAGACACATCTCTGTTAGCTTTCTAACCGATTACTTTTAAAATCTCAGACCACAGAAACTCCCTCCCTTTGAAGTTTCACCACTCATCACTGGCACTGCCAGAAAAATTTGAAAATGTTCAAGTTTTTTTGTTTTTGGAAGCCTGCCTGAAATGTTAGTAGTGTGTGAGAACCATATTTCTGGGGGGGGGGGCTGTCCTCTGGATGGAGCAGGAGCTGGATCCCTGTATGGCTATAAAACCAGCACACGCTTCTTCTTCTGCGGCTGAGGATGAGCTGTGCGTCTGACAGGCAGCCAGTTTGTATCGGGGGCCGTGTTTCAGTCGTCGCTGTCGAACAGGAGTCCCCACAATTAAAAGCCCATTTTGTTGCTGATAAATAATTCACCCCGCAGCTCAATGGGACCATGAATCTGTGGATGGCACACCGAGGGATGTCGGTGTAGCAGTGAGTGTACAAGCGTCTGCCGTCGGCAGAGGGGTGCTTGGCCGGCCTGAAAGGCTCACACATCACAATGTAGGCTGAACGGCAAATAGCCCCCTTTTTCTGCCTTCGAGCTTTTAAATGTGTACAGGATTGTTTGCTCTTACAATAAACAGCGGGAGGATAATTGGGTAGTGAGCGGTACTGACAGAGGAGTGGAAAGGCTGTGGGTATCCTGTGCGAAACAGCTCTGCTGGTGGTGGACTGTAGGCTCTCACTAAGGTGTCACTGTCACATGTGCTGCCAGGGAGCCCAACACCCATGATGATACTGTACCAGAGTTTGAAGAAAACCCAGCTGGCTCTGATCCAGGATGGTGGGTGTTTTAAAAACCGGCTTAGTCAGGGCTACTGCGGGGAGTGATTAGACAAGATGCTGCACAGTATCGCACACACATCGGTACGACGTCAAACGACGACACAGGAGCTTTAAAAGTCTTTTCACACCAGCTCCCTGCGGAGTCCTGCGATAACTGAACCAGTGCTGCGCAAACACCGATACTAAATACACGAAGCTGACATTTAGATTACTGTCATGCAAATTGTCTGCATGAATGTTTGTCCTTGTCTGAAAAGGTTGCCATTGGTGGACTGAGTCTTGTCAAAGCCCTTTGCAGTTTCACTAGTAACCAGTGGAGCAATATAACTGAGTACATTTACTGTCCTTAAGTGCAATTTTGAGGTACTTGTACTTTACTTGGGTGCTTTCATTTTATGTTACTTTATACTTCTACGCCACTACATTTCAGAGGGAAATATTGTACTCAGATTGTATACTTAAGTAAAAGTAGCAAAATCACAGTGTAGAAGTACTCTGTTACGGGTACTTAAATTCAGAATTTATTAGTTGATTATATTTTGTATTCATAATCTGAATCTGCAAAGTAAGTAGTAACTAAAGTTATCAAATAAATGTAATGGAGTAAAAAGTACAATATTCCCCTGAAATGTAGTAGAGGTATAAAGGTGCATAAAAAGGAAAAAGTAAAGTACAAGTACCTTAAATCTGTACTTGAGTATATGTACATTTATTTGACAGCTGTAGTTCACAAGTTACTTTGCTGACTATGATTTTATTGACAAAACACACGATCAAGTTATAAAAGACGACATGTTGGTGCAGATGAAAGTACCCAGCAGTAAACACTCTAATTAAAATGGGGCAGTTTGTCTGCATAACAAATACTATTACTTAAAAAAACATTTGTTGCAGGCACTGAGCATTTAAAGAAAATATTCATATGCTAAATAAAGAAACTACATGTTCTTAGTAGTTAACATGTGTAGTATTCACATATTTTTGTGCATATGTACTTTGATTACTTACTATATATTATGTAGCTGACTGTTTTATTATTTGTAATACTTTTACTTTTGATACATTAGGTACATTTTACCGACAATACTTATGTACCTTTACTTGAGTACGATTTTGGATGCAGGACTTGCAGGGCCAGTCTTTTTATCTGCTTGTATTGCCACTTTTTCTTAAGTAAAAGATCTGAATGCGTCTTCCACCAACTACAAACACTATAAGAATCTACGTTTTCTGCGTTAGAATAATGGCAGAAAAGAGAGCACAAGTGTTAAACCTGTGTGTGTCTGACCTACTGTGTTAGAGCTTCAGCGTTTTAAGGCTTTCCGAAGTATGACTGCTCATGCTGGGGTGCATTAGCTGTATCATGAGAAGAGAAAGAGCAGAAATGTCACAAGGTATTGGCCTAATTGGCATTTCAATGAACACAGAAAACAGTCTTTAAAGCCCAGCCTCTTAGTCTCCTATTCTCTTTCTCCTTTGCTCACTTGCTGGCTTTCCTCTTCCAATCTCTCCACTATATCAGCCATATGTGGTGGGTGTGAGGTCAGTTGACAAACACAACAAGGTAATTACAATATAGCAAATTCACCAGCCTTTCATGTCACTCGTCACGCTGTGTTATAGTGAATGATGTAGCGCTATAACCAATTCAGGATGGAGTTCCTGCATTTCCTGTTATTATGTCTGCTGCAGTACGAGGCGCATATTCATGTTAGTCTGTTATCATTATGGATTGGCATTTTGAAAGGGAAAAAAATGTGCTCACTGCCTGTGTGAGTAAGTTTGACTTAGATACAATGGTTTAAATACAGTAGATGTATGATGTCAAGCTGTTGTCTCTCTATATTTACCATAGCAACAAGCCATCAGTGTAACACACGTGCACACTTCCTCCTTACCATTGGTGAAGCGTCTTAGTGGTCCATCTGATCAGCAGTTGTCTCATCGTCGCCCTCTCAGAGTGGTGCATAAAGAGGACTCAAAGGGAGAGCCAAATGGCGAGGTTTCATCTCTAAGGAGAGTGGCTCATCTCACTCTATATGACTTTCAACAGAGAGATATTTCATGACCTTGGTGATGCCTCTCTCAGACCATCTCATGCAGGAGCTGATGAAGTGTTTGGAGGTGATTAAAGGCAGCGTCCTCTGATGCTGTTCTGTGCTGCTGAGTCAGTGACCTTTCCTGCCACCAGGTCACTGTGCTCTCCTCTCCTTGTTCCTCCTCCCCTTTCCTCTCTTCTCAGTTCTCCTCTCCTTGCATCCTTTCATCGCCTCTCCTTTTTGACATTTCATCTACTCTCCTCTTCCTCCTCCTCACTTCTGCTCTTCTCTTCTCCTCTCCTCTCCTGTTTAGTGGTTTGTTTATTGCAGTAAAACAAGGACAAAGCAAATCAAAAGATAAACAGTCTTCTACTTCACCCCAAAGAACTCTCTTTCCGCCTCGCGTCTCTGCCCTCTCTCAATATTCGTCAAATCCAAGCTGTATCATCTCACATTTTCCATTTCTTGTATAAGAGCTCAAAATAGAAACAACTGTTTTACAGTAGGCCCCTGACAAGCGTCTTGTTATCTCCCTGCATGTGTCATTTTACAATAAGTCCCTGCCTGGGCTGCGTCGCTGAATGGATCATCCGACACATATTTGCATGTTAAGCTGAACGTTCTTCACCAGGGACAATTAATCAGAACACAGCAATTAATGAGTCTGTGTCCCCTGGTGATTAATTATGTCTCATGTGTCCAATGTAGGAACAATCCCAGCAACAGCTGTTTGTTCGTGTCAATGTTTCTATGGCAATCCATAGCTTTCTTTCAACGTCCGAATAATAGTTTTCTCGGGATATTACGCATTATATTCCGCTTGAATGACATGGAAATTTGATGAAGTTGATGA
Source organism: Gadopsis marmoratus (assembly GCA_036023855.1). Classification (NCBI taxonomy): domain Eukaryota; kingdom Metazoa; phylum Chordata; class Actinopteri; order Centrarchiformes; family Percichthyidae; genus Gadopsis; species Gadopsis marmoratus. The sequence continues at coordinate 26,382 of JAVQJF010009433.1, read as the reverse complement.
AGATTTGGTTTATTTGTTCTGCTTGCAGTTTACAATCAAATGCAGCTAATAACAAATTGTCATGGACAAGAAATAAAACAGCCTTGATGCAGGAGCTGCCTAATATGACTGAGAGGCATTTTCTGTGTGATAGAAGAAGCTGCACAGAACAGCGCAGAGGATGCTGCGGAAATAATGCAGGGTGATATTCAAAGCTCAGGGATATTTTGTTTTGCAACTACAAAGAATTTTTTCTGTAACCTTCGCTTGAATTTCTGGGGCAGTTCTTGGTGACTGTGTCTGTGGGTGGTTGTGTGTACATAAAAATAATTTTTGGACAGGGACAGAGCTCACAGGTTTTCATTATAATATCCGCTGCCCTTGAATCACAAGTTGGTATTAATTACTTCCGTGTAAATATAAGAAAACATGGTGTTCCAAACAGATTTTTGCCTTTTGGAAACCTGCTTCCCTCTGGCAGGTCCAAATGAAATGCATAAATTCACATACATATTCGAGAGAACAGCAGGACGAAAGAGAAACATATACACATTGCATTTGACTTTAAACTGTTGATGCCTGGCAAAGCATGCGGGAACATTAAACAAACACAAGCGTGCAGACAAGATGGAAGGAAACATTGTCCTTAGCTGAAATGTTCACATGTTGCGCCACTTCCAGGGTGTCGGCGTGAACAGACAGTGGGCTTGATAGGGAGTCAGAGAGCAGATCTGAGCCCTCTGAAGATTAACACCATTGGATGTCTGCCTTCTGGCCTCTGCCACCGATTACATCTACCCAAACTGAGGCTTGACCCCGGTTGTGTCACAGCCCCGGACCCCCGAGCACCATATGGACACTCAATCTCGTGTTATTGCACCTGTTGCCATCACCACTCCTCACTCACCACACCTGAAGATTGATGGACGTGTGACATGCAAGGCTCTTCATTATTTCATGCACAGGTATCAGTATAAAGATCCTACGTTTCAGTACAGAGAACTGACACATCTGACCACTGACGTAGATTTATGCATTTGCCTGTGGTTGCACAATAATTAAGCCTGTTTGCTAAACAAGATACTTCATATTCATTCCGAGAAATACTTGAACCTCTGAAAGCTAAAACTGCATCAGCTCTTTTATTTGGTGTTGTTCAAAAGTGATAAGAAATAAAGTATCGCTAGTCTTTCTTCTGTGAATACTAGAGGTTCTGTTTGAAAATCAGTATTGGAGAGTCATGGGCAAACCCCGTGACTTAAGTCAGATTCAAACCGTTTGGTCAAGTTAAAATGTTTGTTACCTGTGGGGCGTGTCTCGTCCTCTGACCTGAACTGCCAAACCTGGTTGGAAGGTTCCACTCGTATAAATAGACAGGGGTCCCGGGGGAAGAGACCAAGTGTGAGGTAGTGGCGGTTTTGTTGTTTGGGGAAATGGCTGTAGAAAAGCTTTTTTTAAGGAAAGATAATTTAAAATAAACTTAGAGATATTTTTAGGTAGTATTATAGTAAATTGGAAGGTATCTATCCTTGTAGGGGTTGGGTAACAGATATTGATTGTCTCTGGGAGTGGGTGAGTCCACCTTAATATAAGGGAGAAGGCTGGAGCTCCAGGGGAGTTTGTTACGGGGAAAGGAGGAGAGAGGTCGCAGGGCCTGCTTGGGACCCGTTAGTGACCGAGCCAAAAAGGGCCAGGGTTTTGGTTCCTTATGTCATCCATTTTTTTTGTGTTTGTTCTGCCAATCATTGATGGAGGCACTGCAAATATCTGCTGGGACCTTCCATTATGAACTAAATAAATTCACATGGACCATTAATCTTTCCTGAGACCCCTTCTTCCAGTTGCCTGGCTGATCAGCCAACCTTCACATGGACCGTTCTGTTTTTTGCTTTAGATTTTAAAGTTGCAATCCTATCACTTCAGTCCTGGTTTGGCGATACCTGTGGTCACGGTGGTGACCGCAAGTCTGGTTTAATACTACACAGCAAACAGTCCTTGAGCGGCTACTTTGCCACAAAAACAACAGAAGAGCAGCTTGTATATCTGTTTACAGCACAGCCAAACAAACCTACTTTGCTTTAATAAGTAACTCAGTCAAAAAGAATAACAGTCTGATTTCATGCTACACAGAGCGCGACCAGTTTTCCCACACAACAGCAGGACATAGTGGAGTCGGTTACCTTGCTGAGGAGTTGGAGGTGTTGCAGCCCGCAGCTCTTTATCTAACAGCTCACTGTGGCTGCTCCTTTCTGTTCCATTGCTCTCCTGCAATAATTAAAAATTCGGCATTTTTGATGAACGATGCCTAAACGAAAAATGCCCCCTCTCATTATTAGCCCTTTAATGTGAAAGAACCTACTATTTCTCAAGGAGGACACCGACCTTTAAATATGTTAATGTGTCTCTACAGCAGCAGCAGTAACTCGACAGTCAGCATCCTACTCCCATTAAATTATTTACCCCCCAAAACACACACACACACACACACACACACACACACATAAAAGCACTGTACATGGAGGGTACACATAATGCGCAGCTGTCATGCCATGAGAGTTCCAGGCAGCATCAAACCCAACAAACCTTGCATCACTTGAACTAGCATTCACTGCCTACATTAACTCGTAAAGTAATAATTCAAACTGCAGCAGGCTGACATGATGCTTTCACTGACACATTCGTACACACACGTATTCATTTGAGTGGAGGATTTCAGGAAGGAATACTGTAGCCCTTTGTGAACTGCAGATTAAACTAAGCTTGAGTTGGAACTGGAAAATCACACCATGGCTTTGCTTTGACTTATATCCTGGCTGCCCGTGTCAAGATCTTACATAATAACGTAAAGTCGCTGCCATAGTTTGAGATAATAGAAAAGTTATAAAACTGCAGGGATATCATACATTTCAATTGCACTGTGCATTAAGTGCCAAACCATCAATTTGTGACAACCCTGTCTCCTAGATATGATGTCAGAGCCTACTACTGTTTTGCCAAGAATGTTTTAGTGTAATATTATTGCCGCCTGCATTATGTTCAGTGTTTAGCTAATGAAGGATATTCTATGTTTTTGCACCACACGCAAGTCATAGTTGGATGGTGGGGGTACAATGTGCAGGACTATCCAATGTGTGGTTTGGTTTAGGCAACACATGCACTTTGGTTAAAGTATTGGTGAGATTGTGTGTGAGACAGGGTAAGGAGCGTGGACATCTGGAGGGAGCTCAGAGTAGAGGCGCTGCTCCTTTGCATTGAAAGGAGCCAATTGAGGTGGTTCGGGCACCTGATGAGGATGCCTCCTGGACGCCTCCCTTTAGATGTTTTCCAGACACGTCCAACTGGTAAGAGGCCTGGGGTAGACCCAGAACACGCTGGAGGGATTATATATCTCAACTGGCCTGGGAGCGCCTTAGGATCCCCCAGGAGGAGCTGGAAAGTGTTGCTGGGGAGAGGGACGTCTGGATAACCCTGCTTAGCCTGTTGCCACCGTGACCTGGCCTCGGATAAGCGGAGGAAAATGGATGGATGGATGGATTTGGTGAGATTGTGGTTTCAGTTAAACATTAATGAAGTCAACGCATTGTGACTTTTAATAATATTTAAGCAAGACAATGATCTTTGCCTAACTTTAACTAAGAGGTTTGAGTGCCTAAACATAACCACAAAAAATGTTAATCAGGCTTTAGCTTCTAAATGTGGATATTGTATTGCTAGAGCTGACTCTGTAGAGAAAACAAATGAAATATGTCCATTTAAACATCCAGCAGACACGTGGCAACATTATCATTAACATTATCGTTGGTTTCCGAACACTGATGAATCTAAGTATTTACACTCTTTTTACCTCTGTGTTTGGTCTCCACCGATTCCTGAGGGAAATATGTGGCTCTTTGGCTGCAAAAGGCTCCACTATGTCCACTGTTGATTGCATTGACAGTGAACATAAACAGTAAAGTTATGGGCCAGAAAACCGAAACAATGAGTTCAAAGTTCCTATGAAGCTCCACAGAGCTGAGGGGAACTGCAGAGTCAGGTGATCATTTAATGTTGGGTTTGTCACTTCGAGTGTCCCCTTTTACATCCTCCTAGTCATGTGATCCATTGTAAATGTAAAAATATTGATTTTAGCTGCTTTAATGACCATCAACGCAATCAGAAAATGTTTGTTTCTGCTTTGTAGTGATGCTAATTAATTTTTATGGTTTGATCATATTTGGTTTTAATGTGTTTTTGTAGCTGATTTCTGCATGTTTTGCTGCCCCCGTGCCTTGTTTACTACTTTAGAAACTCGTAATCATGTTTGGTAAGGAGAGACTCTCAAGTGCACCCACACAGCCCCCTTCACTGTCAGGGCCATAAAGAGTCAAGAACAACATTCAACCTTGTGACATTACACACCGCGTCCCCTCTTCCCACACACACACACACACACACACACAAACTTTGACTGTAGCTGGAAGGAGTGATAGTGCACTGTGTCATCCTCAGCGGTGAGGCAATTTGAAGCCTGTTTCCCTTTTCACAGATAGATACAACATGTCCCCCAGGACTGCTGAACACAAACACTCTCATGATCACTCACCCTCGCTATAACCTTGAATCTAAATAGAACAGTTTACCTCATGACACAAGGTGTGTTACTATTATATTTGTTCTCTATTAATGTTTTGGTCCTCGGTGCGCATGATCTATCAGCCTGATGCTGTTACTTTATTACCTTCCACATGTAACTTTACCAAGACCATACCAGTATGAATATATAGTACACATACAGACATCTGTATTTTCTCAGTTGTACATTCTGTCAGCCTAAGGGTGTCTCAGTTTTCTAAACATTATGTTGCATTCTTTGGTAATCCCTGAGTTATAAATCCTCCCAAACTAAGTTGATACACTATCTATCGCTCTCCGTTTTATCTTAGCGATTAGCCTTGCAAGAGATTTGCATGACAATGTGGTCACATCTACACACTCTTATCAACACATCAACGGCACTAGCACATATGGTGGCTGCCTTTGTTTCTATGCTTCAGTATACTATCTTATATTATTCATGTTGTTTTCATGTGAATTCATACTCACAGTGGAGCTTGTTCGGTTTAAGCAGTGCTCAAAGTCACACGAACAATTGCTAACACACTTATATGAGATCTTGTCATATTAGCGCCATTCATTCATTATGTCATGGCCATCTCCTCATATGTTGTACAGAGTATAACAAAATGAACATATAGAAGATAAAACCAGGGGCAGACAAGATAGGATCTAGTAACCAACCACAGTACTTAATAACTGATTTCTTCCCAGTTCATTAATGTGGGCTAATGGACATCAGTGCTGTGTGTTATCACTGGAATTAAAGAGAAGATGTGTGATGCAATAGAGAAACTCTTGTTGCTCTGTCACTGCGGCAGGATTAGCAACACAAGGCAAAGAACTGAGTTCTGCAATTCCTCTGCAGTCTTGTGTATGTGTGTACCTAATCCTCAGAGTCACCACAGCAGGCTGTCTGTACTACTTAGATTGCTTCAACATGACTTAACCTCCTGTCTCATTGTCATCCTTCTCCGTGGAACGTCAGTCGATGAGCAGGTCACCCTGAGCTGTCTGTAGTAAATTCCTATCGTGCTAACAGTAAGACAGCAGGAACAGCCTCCGTCCTCACCCTATGGTTATACGTCCTTGTTCGTGTTTCTACAGGCAGTGCGCCTTCATTGTAAACACCACCGTTGCATAATTCACAGCAGGAGGGAGGCAGCTGTTCCTGAAGACTGGCAGGTAATGGGGCAGCAAGATGCTCCTGAGCATCACAGGAGGCTGGAGGGCACATCCGGGATGAATCAGAGATGTAATGCAGTTCCACCTGTTTCCCAAAGGGTTACTATCTGGAGGAATGACTGTAGGTCCTTGATAAAGGAGCTGTCGTCCCTTGAATGCTATACATTTCAATGGGTATGGTTACAGGAACACGCACAGCTGAGCATTAAGAGCTGACTAATGACAGGACTAATGTAAGGCTCGGATTCACCACCTGCATGGAGAGCATCTGTCCGTCATCACAAGGCAATCTCACTCTTTATTAATCTGTTGGGGGTGGTAATGAATTTCATCTGGAGAATTGCAAAGGCTCCCAAAGGTCACCGTTTGCTCTCTTGCTTCCTCTGTCTCTTCATCTCTCCCTCTAATCCTCTTCTCTTCTATTTGAACTTGTATAGTACATAGAAGCTTAACACGTACAGTAAACACCATCATGCTCTGTTGTTGTTACATTAATTCTCTGTCACGCTAGCTGAATAAGCCTTAAATTTTTGATTGGTTGTATTTGAGAGGCAGGTTTTGGTGGGTGGCTTACACCAAATATTTGATTTACATTACCAAAATAGAATTTAGACTACAGGTAGTTCAAACTGATTCTCCCAAAAAGAGCTATTCAGCGCAGCTTCAATGTTTCAACATCATGTCTTGTCGGGTTAGCTCAGCTGTGACAAAGAAGATCTATATGTACAGTAGACTTTGCCTGATTAGTGGTAGCAGTGCATCCATTTCATTTTTAAGTTTGTGCTCAGCCTGCAGGATATTCATAAACTAACTGACCAACAGTAGTTGTTGATCCTGCGGTAACAAGATTGATGTGTGGTCATTGCTGTTTCGGCAGTGAATGCTTAGTGCGCATCAGATTTGTCAAAAGTTGAGAGGATTGAGATGGAAAGAGAAGAAAGCAAATGCCTTTTTTTTCTGAATGAAAAAATGAGATGAGGGTTTCCACGAGGCAATATGCTCTGTGGTGGCTTTGTGATTGTTACAAGCGTATGCTTGGTCACTGTGCTGCGTAGGGGCTCATTAGTATGTGTGTCAGTGCCTCTCCTTCAGCTGAACCTGCCATGCCACTACTGTAGTAGAGCTGCTTGCCTGCCTGCCGCATTGTCCCTGGATGGCCGATGTGAGGCTGCCAGCTCTGTCTCCTCCCAAGGATGACTGAAATGTGGGCGAGCGTCAGAAGCTGAATGTCATGAATCAAGCAAAGGAGATCTGTGTGTGTTGTGCAGCACAGCAAGGCACATTTTATATGGATGTATAAGGAACAGGGAACATAAAGGAGACCATTATCATTATAATTGGTGACAAATGCGAACGTGAAGTCTGCGTTAGAATGAATGGTGACGACAATTTAAAAAACAATTTAGTTGCATGTGAGTGGGATAAGACTGTTCATTTATTCAAGCTGATTCAACGTACAAATCTACTGTATATTATAAATATACTGTGTGTATGTTGGAGGCTGTAGTTTAAATACTGAATACTAAGTAAGCAGGTACAAACTGCTGATCTGAGGAGAATCCTGTGGCCTAAAGGTTCGCAGCCGTCGGACATTTGTTACATATCATACCATTCTCCCTCTGCCATTGTTGCATGTCTCTCTTTAGACTGTCAACTGTAAAATAAAGGCAAAATGCTAAACAAAAACAAAACAAAAAACAGCTGACCTGTGAAGTATAGCTGATACTGTAGATGTAACTGCAGTGTATGTTTCCTATTTTCATAACAATTTTTGATATGATTGTACTTGGAAAAGGTTCAACTAGTCTCAGAGGTAAGAAGCCTAGAGTATTTGTTTGTTTACCCTGACAGTTCTTGTCTGTAGCTTTATCGGGTTTTCTAGAAGCATCACAGGTGGCGATGTACAGTACAAAACTGACAGTGAGAAGCAAAGTGACGTGATGTATAAGACCCAGCACCTGTATACTTGGAAACAAATACATATGTTTGCATCACAGGCTAAGCTTTTGGAGCCGGGAAAAGACAACATGAAAAGAGTGTGAAATGGAGACTTCTGGAGAAAACCCTCCAAAAACACAGGGAAGGAAAAACAAGCCAGCCAAGAATACCTGAAGTCGGCAATCTCAGATCATTGCAAGGGAACAAACCACATTGTGGATTGGGAGGGGATGAGAACTGTGTTGTCATAAACTAACAAGAAGCACTGCTGGCTTATGGAAGCCATAGAAATCTGGAAATGGGCCCACAGGACATTAAATCAGGATGAAGGGGCTGTCAATCTACCTAATCCTTGGGAAACTGTCCTTAAAAAACTGCCAGGCAACACTGGAAGTCACTGTCTTGCCACTGTAAAGACATGATGACCTGGTGGCTCATGTTGCACATCACATGTGCTTCTGACAAAAGTGGTGAAGCCAGAGCTGTACACCTGAGACTTAACTCAACTTAGTATTAAGACTGGAAAAGAGGGAGACAGCCAAAAAGCTCTGTCAAAAGGTCACACAATCTTAAATTTTTAGGCATATGAATTACAGGAACATGGTTTCAGCAATGTAAAAACAATATAATATAACTATCAAAAGGAATATGTTCAAATGCAGATCTGCAGTGACTTGATCTGGACATGCCCTAAAGAACATGAGAATTGACTTGGACAGTCAAAACTGTTAAATAAGCCTGTCAAGCAGAAAATAGCTCAAAAGCACATATGATCTTTGTCTAATTCAGCCAAACTATTAAGTCGTGATTTACTGTCAAACAGACGGACAAACAATCTGATGGGCTTTCATTAAGATCCTCAGCCTGACGGGCATTCAAGTTCTCCCTTTTCTTCATCTCATTGTTCAAAGCATTAAAGTAAAGTAAGGTTTATACTGGCAATGAATTGAAGGAACGGATGATTGTATAAGCACGGAAAAGAGCTGAGCGGAGAGATGTTTATATATTCTTTCTCTGTGCTCTCAGAGCCATTGTCCTTTGTCCCTCCTTGAGGCCAGAGGATAAACTCTCCTCTCACTCCCTGCTGCTATGTCATCACTCCTGGCTTTCATTCAGTCAGTATGACAATAAGATGAAACTGCACTAGTTTTGCAAAGTCACCTGATAATGCAGCAATTCTGTGTTTAGCCTTCACAGCACTGGCCCATCTATTCACGTATTTCCGTGCTTCATGACGCCTCACAACACAAGAAATCATAGATGAAACTTGTTATTATCAGAGCTTTACTGTGTGTTTCATTGATATATTCATTGAATTTTACATAAAGTGGTAGACAATGCCTGGCTTTGCTGTGCTGTGATTGCACCGGGGCCATGCTGTGTGGTTTACCATTCCCCCACTAAATCTAACTTTAAGACATCACATTTCAGTTGTCCTGGTTTCTTAGACCCCCCCCTTCCCACCTGCTCAATGTAACGCACAACACAGGAGTGAGAGTTATCAGGGATGACTCGGAGACACTGACACCCACCAGTTTTGTTCCTCATGTGCTCACAGTGTGACATATTGACATGTTGTCTCAGTGTTTTTGATAATGCATTTGGTCCTGGAAGATAAGAGGCCCATACGTCAAACTCGACAGGTCTGTCGAGCAGCACCCTCACCTCATCATTTATATTCTCTCATTCATCCTGTACAATCGTTTTTCTCTATGGCACTCCCACACATTCAGTTTACCTACTTTTATTTTTCTCCCTCTGCGGGCAGGTTCCTATCATAAATGCTCCTTCTTCATTTATTTTCTTTCAAGTGTTTCTCCTTGTCTCTGCCCTTGTTACTGTCTGTTCCTTCTTTTTAACATTCTTGCCATCCTGGCACCGAGGCTGTCACACTGAGACTCATCCCAAATTTCAGTTTGACTTTCTCCTCTCCTCCTTTCTCATTTCACTGAGGCTTTTAATTAATGTAGTTTTTGATAAACAATAAGGCGCAATGCTCCCATCTTTCTCGTCTTGCTGGCAGCAGCAGATGGAAAAAGTAAACACCTGACAGAAAATGTATTTAAAAATTAGGGAGGCCGGGGTTTGAAATTAGCGATTCCTGAGGGTAAACAGTGCGGGACAGGCTCATTTGTCACAAGCTGAAGCCTTAAAGGCAGAGCAGACCTGGCTGAACAGGTGCATACCACAGAGGAATGGGATGGTGGTTGTGGAACTGTATGGAGGTTGCTGGTGGAGTTAGTGATTAATTGTTGATTTAAATTATACTGCCATTCCTGGTGCTGATGAAGATGAACATGGTGGGGAAATACACCTATTAAATTGTCTGTTGAACGTTAGTCAAACCCTCTCCTGTACAGCAATCATAGCAGCCCATCAACTATTGGATTTCTTCGCATGTTGAAGTGGTTTGCATGGGGCTGTACTGGAGCGATACTCTGCATTTAAAGAGATTAGGGTGGTGTCTCTTTTTAAACTTTCATAACAACATAACAGGAATGTTTTAATGTATGTATGTTCTGGGTGTAGGCTAATTTTACCTAGCTCTGCCACACCCCCCCAAAAGAAAACAAGTCAATATAAGCTAAGCAGCCAAACAGGGTTATGATCTTACATTTTTCTTTGTCATACTTTTAATAGCCTCTTTTAACATGATAACACGTGTGGCCATCAAGTGCATATAAGACTCATTGAGTACTTTTGCAGCATTTTGTGTCTAATACATGTCAGCTGGAATGTTAGCTTATGTCAGCTTTATTAGCTAGCCAGCTATAGCTGAGAAAACCTGCCATTTGTCGTTGCCATCTAGAAATCTAGAAGCCTGCTTTTGTCTATCTCTGTCCATGATCAAGACCCTATTGTATCCAACATTATCGTTGTAAACTGCATATGTACTGTGTGAAAATGGAAAGCTTGAGAAGCATAGCAACAGAGGCTTAGCGAATTGTCAAGTGTCTGTTGGGTCTCGACACCTTGATTTTGTGCTTGTAAGTCTTTTATATTACACTTGAGAGTGTAGAGGCCGCACCTTAGAAAAATGCACAAGGAAATTGATTCTCCAAAACTCACCAGTGAGGGTTCTGGCCAGGTTTGTTTCATGGGACACCTCCTCTATTGATTGAGCCTACTTTGTTCTGAGATCAAGGTCTCCCCCCTGGCTCAACACGGTCAGGATTTACATTCAGCGTTTCATTAAAAGACTTCTCAGCAGGATGGCACCCAAAATGCTGATCACTGGTTCTGAGTGATGTATCTTTGAACAAAGAAACTGTAGCTTTTGCATTATTTATGTGCTAGCTGTTTGGTATGCTAATAGTGAACATTATTATTTTTTCCCCGATGACATATGGTTGCTCTCATCCCAGTGGTACACGATTCCAGCTGACTGCGACCATCAGTGACACAGTCAAGGGAAAAAGGACAACTATTCTGTCCGTCCCTATTAGTAAAACCTTTAATGAGTGCTTTTTATAATACAATATCTAGAAGTCACCTTGTAAAAATAAAAAAGTCTCAAAAGTCCTTTCAATTGAACAGTCTAAAATATTTTTTATGTTGTTTCTCCCTCCCTTCATTAATTTTCTGTCAAAACAGCTTAACTAAGTAAGTAACCCCTTTATCTTATCAGCATTCACTAACAGCTTACAGATAACACCTACATCCATCTTATTTTTTAACCAGCCTCTTATCACTTAATGCATCATCCTCTGGTTCCAGCGAATCGGCTCATCAGCAGAAACCACTGCAGGATATACATTAATTTTATGTTTTAGCTGAGAAGTAAATCTGAATCATTGGCCTCTAACTAACTAGCCAGCCAGCTAGCTGACTCACAGCATGTTATTTGATGTGATCAACCGGTAGTGCTGATGTCAGGAATCCTTGCAGCCAGACTCTGCAGTAACTGAATCACAAAACACTGCATACTATTGTGTAAAGCTTAAATGCGCATGTTTTTCAAACTGATTCAGACAAATGGTGTTTCTTAAAGGCCAAATTAAACACACACAAACCCAGTAAAGACATTATAAATACTGTATGTATAAAGATGTGATTAATAACATAAGCACAATGAACAACAATCTACATTATTGCTGGTATAAGGGGTTAACTGAGAAGATTTTATGCAGCTTTTATACTGATACATATGTATGCTTGATAACAAAATGCAGACTAACACAATTGAAGGCCCATATATCACCTGCTAAGTGTTAAATGTTAACGTGAATGCATACATCCCCATCTATATTTTATTATGTTTCCGTGTTTGCAAATGTTTCCAGACGTTATCCATCTACATAACAGAAGATAATGGCCCGTTCTCTCTATTCTGAGCAAGGGGGCTGTAAGTGTGGAATAACCACTGTAACAATAGCTGTCAGATTATTAGTTTAAGCCAATGTCAATTTGAGATTTCAGCACGCAGCTATTTCCTTTTCTTTGATTATTGATATTAGAGCAAATCTTCGGTTTGTAATCCCCTCAATATCAAATCTCACTTTAAGCTCATGAAGGGCCAAGGGCGGTCTTAATGTGTGGTTTTAATGTCAGACAACAATACCAAATCCTACAGAAGTGGATAGACTAATCCAATTCCTCCAGTATAGCTCTTGCTTTAGGTCTGTAATCTAAGAAAAGGGACCAGTAACCTAATCAAATCACTTTTCAGCCATTCAAGATATTTGAGTCATGCGAAATCTAGCAAAACATCTGATGTCATTACACGGTAACATTAATACACATATTTCTTGCTAACAGTGTGTATTCATATTGTATGACCTCTCTGACAAGTCAATTTCAAACCCTAACACAAGTCAAAGAAATGTCGGTTATAGTGAATGTGTATTATAATTTTTATCTGTGAAAACATTTCAAATACGACAACAAAATTTGGAATATGACTTGCTTTTATCCAGCTGTACACTAAATGATATATTAAACCTGCAGTAATGTGATTTTTTTTGAACATATGACCTGATGTCTTGGCTGTCCAGCATCTATGGAGCAACATTAGCATTCATTTGGAGTTGTGTTACTGGCCACCCAGTGAATGTGAGTCCAATATTCACACTCCTTAGAGCTCTGTCTCCACCTACTGAGGGCAATGCATGCCTGTTTTGATGCCAAATGCTCCACTATGTTCACTGGTTCCTAACTGGGTTTATGAGGCTTTTATGATGAAAACAGTTGCCTGCTGCGACTGGAAATGACGAGATGGCGATGAGATTCAATCAAAACAGTAAAATTACAGGCCATTAGACCAAAACAATGCGCTGAAAGGCACTAAAATGCTTTTATAACATAGGGGAATTTATAGCAGTCGCTTGTCACTAGGAGCCACCCATTCATTCATTAACCAGACTGCTTATCCCGAAGGGTCGCAGGGGGGGGCTGGAGCCAATCCCAGCTAACATTGGGCGAGAGGCAGGAAACACCCTGGACTGGTCGCCAGTCAATCGCAGGGATTGTTGTTATAGTGTACAACAATTACCTTGAAGAAATTCATCATCGTCATCATAAGTTAAGTTGTTGAGTGGAATCTGATGAAGTCTTCCATTCTGTTCAGATAAAACGTTTTGCATAGTATGTGGTCCTTCTTACATAGACAATCAAAATTGTATTACCCATATACTATACAGTAAATCAATCAATTTCAATCAGTCAAACAGTATCATATTCATCAAATCAGAGGTGCAGGACACTGACCAGCGATTTCCTTATTTTTGATAAAAGGGCAATACCAGAAAAACAATATATTCTCAAACAAAAGACTTTAAAATCGAGGTTCTGACAATGAGTCAGGGATGTGAAAGACCAGAATCCAGCTGTGTTCTTTTGTCTATCCTCTCTCTTCACCTATCCCTCCACTCGTCCATCCATCTGTCCGTCTACCTGGCCTTTTCTTCTCCTGTTCTTCCCCTCTCCTGAGAGGTAATGAATGGCTCCCCTCGCTGTGGCGAATTCACCTGTTTCTGCTTCAGCCTTCCTCCGCCGCATTAAGTGGGGATTTATGGAGGCAGCTTCCCATTGAACAAAACCATTTCTCTTCCAGTTTGGTTTAACAGCACTCTTTATTCCCTGCAGATTTAAGGATAGGAGACCGCGGGCGGGTGGGGGGGGGGACACCATTAAGGGCTACGGCCCTCCCAATTTCTCTCACACTTACACTGGGAAGGCAAACAGCCCTGAGCGGTCTGCTCCTAAAGAGACCTCTGTGAATAGATAGATGCCTGATGGATCAAGTGGTGTGCTAACACATGCAGGAGGACTGTCCCATGTCTAGATCTTTTACATGGCAGGAGCTGCTGGATTTAAAATGGGACTTAAAGTCGGAGCAGTTTTATTCCTCACCTAAGAATAGAAATGTATAAATAAAATGAGAGGTAGGTCTGATACACAGGGGATATACCAGATGTAACAGCAGGCCACAGAGACATTTGTCCCTGATAGTGGATCTATTACAGAACCTTTTATTGAAATTTAGCCGACATGCTATAGAAACTCTAATATCATAACCTATAAAACTGTGATATTTTATAATTATTCAGTGGCAGCATATTTGGGTGAATCTTTTAACTGCCAATGACTTTGTCATATGTAGCTGCATTAGCGTCTCATTACTTTGGCGATAGGGAGAAGATTCCTTAATGCCTCTCGACAGGCCATGATGTAATTACACAGTGTTTGTTGCAAGTCAACATGATAATTTGTGTTTCCAAGGGATCTGTCATACGCCCGGGACGCTAGGCGCATAAATGATTCAACCGCTCATAAATGTCCTGATCGAAAACAAGCTGTTGCCCAAACCAACTTAGGTATCTTGTCATCGCGGCACCTCGTGGCCTCGAAATGCACAAAACGAAAAAAAAAAGACCAAAAAACAAAAAAAAAACCTGTGAAAATTCATCACAATGTTTGGCGCTGTGAGGCAGAATTATGCATGAAAACGTAAGAAAAGCTTACCTTTCACTTCTCCCTCTCCCTCTGTGTGTGTATGAGAGATCAAGAGGGGGAGAGTGTGATGTGGTGAGAGAGAGAGAGAGAGAGAGTTTAGTGTATGTGCGAGGCTGCTCTGTAATTCCCCAGAGGCTGCCATTGTCGAATTTACCCATTCCCACCCCCTGAGCGCGACCTAACAAGACTACGCAACATCTGCATGGGGGCTGCAGAGTTTATGTACATGGTAGAGGGTGTGTGTGTTTGCGCGAGGCCGGTGTGTACGTGTGTTTGGGGGCGTTGATTTTTGTTTGGACTCTCTGTTTTGAAATCTGTGCAGTGGGCAGGGTATATTAAAGGCAGAGCGAGGTGTTCCTGCATAGCCGCCGGCTCTGCTGCACCTCTCCAGCATTCTGACTGTGACCCCAGCCTTCGGGTGTGTGTGTGTGTTTTCATTCTCTTTGTACACACTCTCTAAGATGTTCTCGCTCTCCTCCTCTTTTCTCCTCTTTTTACCTCCCCCTCTCCTCCCTCCCTCCCCCCCTGTGTTCCTTGCAGAACAGAGCCCCAGATACTGAAGATATTGCCCCTGGTTTATTTGGCCTGTCTCTGTCTCTCTCTTTCTCTCTTGCCATATATATCTCCTGATTCGCCTCTCTCATCTCCTTTCTTTTTCCCTTTTATTTATCTTCTGCAAGTCCTCTCACTTTGCGATCAATACGGTTTCCGCTTGAAGCCTCGCGGCCAATATGAGAGGAGCGACGGGATTTTTGAAGTTGGGATGCTAAACATGTTAAACAGCGAAGATGTTTTGAAAATGTGGGATCATCGGAGAGATGTTAAACGTCTGAATTTGTTTTTCCCAGCTCTCAGCTGCATACTGTACGCGCATCAGACGTTATAGCTTTTTATCAGCTATCTTTGATCTTTCTGTAGCTTTTTATATCATATTTCTGATTCTCGCAATTGAATCTATTAGCGAATCACTGAATCAGGGATGTAGCAGTTATCGTTACAAAATGAACATGTGATATGCATACTTATATATTTATAAATCTACTTTGAAAATCAGTTTGCTTCATTTGAAACCACCGCATCACCACATCCTCCAACTGTATACACACTTTTGCATGATTCCTGCCTAGACTCTTAAAATCTGGAAAAGAAAAAGTTCAGTCCATAAATAGATGTACTGCTGTAGTTAAACTGCTGGTTTAATTGTATCAAGTTCATATCCTGGTGGTCTTTGGTTTCATTCTGATGGCATTAAAGTGTGGCATGTTCAGTTACTCATGAAGCCATATCTCTTTGTGTATCCTTGAGCAGATACTTAACCCCTGAAAGGCGAATTTGACTTAAGAAAGTATAATAATTCATATTTGTAAAGAAGAGACTCAACTATCAATCATTTATTTTAGTTTGATCAATTCAAAAAGAATGTAAAGTCCTCAAGTATCTAATAATGATATGCAGTAATGGTGCTAAGTAATAAAATACATTATATACATTTTTGTTCAGATTTCACACTTTTCTGAAATATTCCATTTCTAAATTCCATATTTTTCTACCTTTATTTTTAATATCAAGCATATAAAATTAATGTTTGAAACAAAAAAGACATCAGTGCATGTAGTTTCACTGGTATTTTAAGACATAAGCACAATAAACTGAACAAAGAAGAGTATATGTCTTTGAAAATGAACGAAACCATTATCTGACGGTGTTGACAAGCAACTGATGGAGATTAAAACTGAGCAAGTATACTAGTATGTTTTCCCAAACATCTGACTGAGGTCACAATAGATGAAGAAAACTAACACAGTGATTTAAAGGTATTTCGTTGTTATTCTATTTTTATTAAGTACAGAATCCTAACTCTGGATGAAACTTGCTGCAGTGCATTCTGCATTGCCCTTCACTTTCTAGATCAGATTTTAAACTGCCCAATTATAAATTATACAAAAGCCACTATCCTTAGCCTAGTATTCACTGTCACCACATGTAATATGTGTGTTTTACATTTTTACAACTGAATATAACTATATTCTACAAAGAAAAATATGAGAACATGAGTTCACACCAGTTCTTATGACAGAATATGTAATATTCAGCCTGCTGGTAGAGCCACATTCATGCCTGGATGAAGCCAACTCAGACCCATCTAACTCAACCACATGTACAAGTATTTGCGGTGTGTGTCATGCTAACAGCGTGGCTCTGTGGTTGGCAACATCTGTCTGTTAGTCGGTCCACCACTTTGGTCCAGACTGAAAGATCTTAGCAAGAATTGGATGGAATGCCAAGACATTTTGTACATAGATTCATTGTCCCCAGAGGATGAATTCCACTGAGGTTGGTGATCCCCTGACTTTTCCTCTAGCGCCACCATGAGGTTGACATCTGTGGCTTTTTGAGTGTCTTGACAACTATTGGATGGAGTGCCATGAAAGAGTTCATGTCTCAGGATGAGTTGTAATGACTTTGGTGAGCCCTTGACTTTTCATGTAAAACCACGACAGGTCAGATTTTGTATTTTGTCTAGTACTTTGGTTTATGACCAAACACCTGCAGAGCCTCAGCTACACATTGCGCTAAGTAGCAAATGTTAGCCTGCTAACATGCTAAAATAAAAGTGAACGTGGTTAACTTCATACATCTACCATCAGCACATTGTAATTGTGATCATGTTAGCATGCTGACTAGAGCTGCTAGCATGGCCGTCATTCTGTTGATACTAATTGTTAATGCATCGGAATTTTACTTTGGCCAAATGCATTTTTGACCACCTTTCGGGTGTTCTTGAATTTGTTTGGTTGATCAGTGAGCATATTTACACCTGGATTTGCTGTGTCTTCCTGACCTTGATTTTAATCCAACATAACCTTGATTGCAGGTATAAAGAAAGGTTTCTTTGTTATCCTTAACTAACCTCTCTCTCTCTTTATTAGTCTCTCTACTCACTCCTTTCTCTTTGTTCTTCATTTCCTGCACCTGCTCCTCTCGCTCCTACTGTCGGATGGATGGGTGGAAGGCTGCTACATCCCTGATGACTGTCATCATCGTCGTCTGTCTGTCCGACCGCCGTTGACGAGCCAGAAGGGCAGCGAGCCAGCGAGCCAGACAGCAGGGCTGTGGAAACAAATGCAAACTGCCCCCATGCCCCCCCCCCCCATTTGCGTCCAACTGTCAAGCAGATTTTATGCAAACTTTTGAAATGTCACAAAAAAACTATGTGAATTTGGTGTGTTTTCATCACTTGGGTTGGAAGTGAATAAACCGGCTTCATGAATGAATAAAAACACAACCAATGGCCTATTAATAATTGATAAGCATTGGGCAAGTTGTCATTGCTCCAATAGGGATAGACAATGTTTGTCACGTTTCATGTTTTCGTTCAAAGAAAGCCAAATTGCAATTGTTGATTTATTAAAGTCTAACAGTGATACAGGCTTACACAGTGAGTTGTGAGCACATATTAGGAGATTGTGATGAACGGAAATCTTTCAACCAACATTTTAGCTCATTACAAGCCACGTTTTGATTGAACAATGAGGACTCTGCAATCATATATTTGACTTAAGTATTTTTATTGCAATTTAACGCAAATTATTTTCATTTTGAAGCATTTTAAACTTCAAAAAAACATTTAAATAGTGGTGGAAATCTGATTATATTTTACTAAGAGCGTTCAGCTTTACAGAATTTGGAAAAAACTAAAATAAAACAACACTTGGATGGAAACCCAGCTTGTGTCTAAAGTGAAAAGACTAAACATGCATGTGTAGATGTTTGTACAGTATCCTGTGTGTGTGTGTGTGTGTTCAGATCCAGACTATTTATAAGCACACTGTTACTGATGGACCGCACGAGACAGGAGACAGAGGGGTAAACATCAAACATCTTCTCTGGTGGTCGTCAATATAACACTGGTGCAGCAACCGCAGAGATTATTAAACATTGTGTGTTAAAGTGTGACACCGTGAGTGATGTAGCAAGGAACAAAGAGAGAAGAGTGAAGGAATGAGGATGGCTGGGTGGGTGGGGGTTGAGAGAGGCAGATGAGACTGAAGAGTGACGGCAGAGAGGGAGAGAGAGAGATATTCAGGCATCACTGCTTTTCCTCCAGGTGTCTTTGGCCTGCATGATTTCATCTGCGAGGCCATAATAAACTTTCTTAATGAAATAAGTAATTAACATATTATAATTGTGCAGCGGATGATTTTGACAGAGATCATTTTCCATATCTAATGCTATGCTAATTTAATCTGTTCCCCTCCTCTGCCCGACACGACCCTTTCTGTGATTAAGTTTCATGGCATCTCACTTTCACTTTTCCTCACCTCTCCGTCTTCATGCGCCCACCCCCCCACTCCCTTACCCCTCATGTGCTTTCTCGCTCTCTCTCCCTTTACTTCTCTTTCTCCATTGATGGATTGACTCCTCGGCGGAGGTTCAGGGCCTTGTTGTTGTGGAGTTGCAGGTGGAGGGATGTGCACAGATGGCGGGGGAACTGGAGGCTGGGGGTGGAGGGAGGAGGCCTGGATCTGCATGTGTGGTCCTCCTTCCTCCGCCCTCCTCTGCATGATAAAAAAAAGGAGATCATGGAGCAGGAAGCGTAGGAGGTTGGAGTAACAGCGTTGATTGAAATATAGCCATGGGCTGGTGGTCATGTGGATTTTGTGCCTCCATTGTTTATAGCCCTGAGTTTGGTCTTCTGTATTTACAGTTTGGAAGAAGGCAATTGATGTCCTTGTCCATCCACGTGTGTGATAAAGAAGAGGAGAACTTACACTGACAAAAGAGAAGAAAGCATCTCACTTTAATATACCAAAATGCAAAGTTTAAATGTATTCTCCTTGTGACAAATGCTAATTGTGTTTATGTAGTCTAGGTTCAAACACTACTTAAAGAAGCCGCTGTAATTTCATTGGTTTTTTCTTCCCTCTTAGTGGCCTTTAGTGGATGTTTGGTCTTACAATACACCAGACTGGAGTCTCAGTTCAACTTTTTTCAGAGACAGAGCTACTCTGACTACAGGCATATGTTTTTTATTGTGTTAAGCACTTTGTGCATTTCATATCTTTGTTGTAAAGCACTTTGAACTGCATTTCTTGTATGAAAGGTGCTATATAAATAAAGTTGATTATTATTATTATTAAACAAGACTACGAGACAACGGCCATGCGAGCAGCTCTGTGAGGCTGTATTTGGGAATGCTAAAGGCTAACGTCAGCATGCTAACATGCGCACAATGGTAATACAAACATGCTGGTGGTTAGCCGGTGCAATGTTTATCACGTTCGCCAGCGTAGTTTAGCGCACAAAATACAACGTACAGCTGAAGCTGATGGGGATGTATTTTTTTGTTTTTGCAGAAATTTGGCCATAAACCCAGGTATTGGGAAAAGTCAGGGCATTCCCAAAGCTTCCTGCAATTCATCCTGTGCGGACCATGAATGTTTTGTGCCAGTCCATCTCGTGGATGCCAAGATATTCCACTGGATACGTGAAAACGTTGACCTGCCCATGGCACTAGAGGGCACCAAAGACTCCGGCGTGGTTCTCACCGTCTCCTTGGTGATGTCATTGTTTGACCCCGCCACATGTGTCGCCTTGTCCACCACCAGGATCCCGACCAAAGAGCCGGGCTCTGCCGCTGTGACCCTCAGTGTGACTTTGTCAGCTGGCCTCTTCATAATGTTGCTCCAGCTCAGAGACACCTGCCAATCACAGGCCGGTCAGTCGTAAAACCAACATTAAATGCACATCGCACACAAAATCATACACCACTTTATGACATTGGCTAAGGTTTCTGTTCACGTTGATAACGTCATACTCAGAATCACACTGCCGGGGACAACTGAAGTGTTATTTAAATGAGCAAACATTTGAAACAACTGAAACAGTAAGTGACCTTGTTTTGTAAAGTTTGGTTGATGGGCAGCTGTATCATGTCGTTGACGATCTGTCCGTTGGGAAGCACACAGAAGACGACGACGCAGGCCAGAGGAGCCCAGCTGACTTCTGGGACCAGCGTTAGATCACCGGAGCTTTTGCCAGCAGAAACCACCTGACCTCTGGACTTTACCTTCACACGCAGGAAACACACATGAGGCCTTTGTTCTTAATTATTTTAACAATGTCACGCTTAAAACTGCAGACAAACTCCAAAACAAACATGACAGACATATTGTGACTTTCTAAAGTTATATATAATAATAATGTTTAATGATATAGCACGTTAGTTCTATACCACTAAAAGTTATGTTCATAAAGTGCTGCTATAAAAAACCCCCACATAAATCTGGTCTGGATAATGTGATGAATTGCAGTTTATTCTACAGTTGCACTCAATGTAAGTCGCTAAATGAAAACGCAAATCAATTTAATGCAATATATTAAATATATGATGCAGCTTCTTTGAGTGTCATATCGTGGTACTTACTATGTAGTGAATCTCAGTCGTTGGAAAATTCCTGTCAACGTGCAGCAGGAGGGGCGAACCAACCTGAAGGGAGAGAAGAGACTCTGATGTTTAATGATCATGTACATGTACGTCCTGCTTGTACTACTCTTGACCAGCTGTATTTCCACAGTGCTACCAGACGGAAACATGTCGCACAGATGTCACCTTGAACTAAGTTCCTCATCTTCGTCATATCTACCTCTGGATGTCCGGCGGGTTTCTGAATCTGCAGGTAGGAGCCACTGGGGGATGTGTAGCTTGCATAGAGTTGTAGGGTGTTGTAGCTGTCCTCAAAAGACGCCTGAAAAATGGGCAAAACAAACAACAAATGTGCGAAAGAGTTTAGTTTAGTCTCTCTTGGTACTAAATAAATTTGCAGAGAACCATTTTGGCATCTGCAGCTAACTTTATTCTTCTTATACTGTATGTTGACTTACATGTGCACCTGTAGGCAAAATGTACACGTAACCTAGAGACAAAGATTAGTTATCATTTTTCCAGCTGTGAGCGTTGCACACTCTACAGTGTCTGTCAATATCACAGCAAAGAATCCAATTCCTTTTTCCTTTGTCATTTTCACAGTGAACGCGATGCACACTCAATGCATAGAATCACACTGAGTGTGTTGTCATGATGAAGGGCAAGTTTTAAGGCAGTGAAAATATAATCTTACATCAATTGTTAGTGCTTCAGTTCCATTCAAGAGACGGATGTGGAGCGGTATGACTCCGTCTGCAGGGAGAGAGAACTCCATTTCTTCAGTAGACAAAATGGTGTTTTTTTCCCAATTCCACCGTTGCTGCATCACTGACACTTTAACGGCCTTAAGATGATCCTCCAATGACAGCGGCTTGTTGTTGTATGTAGATATTTTCAGCTATGAAACCAAGAAAAGTATTTAGAAAATAAATCATTTAGAAAAATTCACATTTTTAAAGCATCACTGTTAGCTAATTTGCCCCCCCCCCCCCCCCCAAGAGACAGGCATAGTAAGTGCTCTTTCATAAGAAAAGGAAATGGAGGAGAAAGTGTCAAATTAAACAATTTAAAAAACAAAGATTTGATTTCCTTACCCTGGCAGTGAAATTCAGAAAGGGCTTTAGTATTTCATTGTAGCCATCAAAGGAAACTTTATATCTGTGCTTTGCCAAAGACACCTTTGCTGTATTGTTATAGGCGAGACCTGAAATATGAGAAGTTATTGTAGTTATTTTATTTACCGTATTTCCTCAGATAGCAGCCGGGGAATTTATTTAGCTGAACTGCAGAAGGTACCAGGCCTTTATCTGAAGCAGGCTTGTACTAGAGGCAGGCCTTTGTTTCTTATTCCCTCTGTTTGATGAGTAGAATTGGTCATATTTTAGTATGAAACCTCGTTTTGATTCGCTCCTGTTTGACCTGTTAAAGTTACTGCATCATGCTGTCATCACACAGAACCCCTCACCCATCATTTCTTAACAAGGCTTTTATTGTGTAACATTTGCAGGAAACATGTTGTGGAAAACAAACTGACTTGCAAAGTTCCCGTATGACGCTTGAAATGTCGCTGCTGCCATCTTGTGGCGCTTGCCAGTTACTACAACATACAGTTTAGTTTGACTGAGACGTAAACACGCCTGCAGTGACTAACATCAGACAATAACACTTTAGACGAGTAATCCAGAACAACACTGTGGAAAACAGCGTGATTATGTTGTTGAGTTTATGAAATTAAAGCGATAGAAATATACTACGTTAGTTGGCAGCCCATAATATGACAGCCAGCGGGAGTTTATCCAGCATTCATTGTTTTGTCCCTGGCCTGTATTGGAGGCCGGCCTTTATTTGTTCAAAGTCCTTCTTTTTACATTTATTAATATAAAGTGCAATAAATAAGTGTAGCCTGGAGGTGATAGTTGCTGTGAGGTAAAAACTGATTACCTGTGAGGTGTTCAGTCACACGAACGTCAATCATTAGAAACTCATCATCCATGTATTCACCAAAGACCATTTGTAGAGCTCTTTTGCTCATTGAGTGTGAATTGGGAACTTCAAACATGAAGTCTGTGTAGCCGTCAATCTAAACCAAAGCAACAGGGATGTCAATAAGAATATCCGTTCATCTAGGTGCTTAAACAGTATTTGTAAGGTGACCGATTGACTGTTTAGTCAAAAATAAAGGTCAAAGATAATGATACATTTTCCAGATGTCAATGTGATGTGTTCAAAATCACGTCAAGTATCTTATTTACACTGATACTAAAATGGGTAAAATAATGAATACTCGAAAGCTAATATACATTTTTGGTGTAATCAAATCACCGGTCTGCTTCCAAATCACAGTTAGGAGCTTTAAATAAGATGACACACCTCTCTTTCTTCACCATAAGCCTCTTCAACACCATGAACGTGATGGACGAATGTTACTTTCATGTGTCCCTTGACAGACTTGCCGTACAAGTACCTGAGGAAGGAAACACAATAATCGTGCAGAATCCTCAGCTTTAGCGCATTAATACCCAGACATGTAAATGAAAATATTGAAACTGCACTGAATGAAACAAATGCTCTTACTTTGCTGTGACGGAGCCCCACACAGTGTCCTCACGGTAAATAACAGCCGGAGCTTCTACAATAACTTGAAACTTCGGCAGCACTGCAACCAGACACACAGCGAATGGGTTTTAGAGCCGACTGATTCTGACAAAGTCAAATATCACGGCTGTGTTGTGCAAAACATCCTGATAAATTAACACGTGGATATAAAGTGACGGTGTTTTCTGGATCCCCAGGAGACGCTCAGAGACATTAAGGTTTCATCGAAGACGTTCAGTATGCATGTAGGTCCGAGAAAACATACGTACCGTAATGAGCTACGTTGAAATGCTTCTCACTTGACACGCCCTGTAAAACAGACACAGGATAAACCGTTTGGATTTAGGTAACAATCCATTTTTCATGCATCCAACGATTCCATTTTCTGTTTTATCATGAGCGTTATAGCCTCATCTTCGTTCTGTAAAAACAGCGAGGCCTTCCATGAATTCCTTAGTAATATATTAATTAACCACATAAAGTCATAGTGACATCCTGCATTGATTCCTGCATTGAATCATGACTCATGCATTAGCTAAGCATTACTTAAGTATATGTTCTTTACCCATAAATTACCCATAGATTTCATGTCTGACTTGAATGCAGGTTTCCAGTCTGCAGCTCGGGTACAGAGTAAGACATGAGCTCCTTCTACTCTATAATTTAGTATGTAATTTGTTTTCAAACCCAATGAAAATGTTTTTATCTCAATAAGGAATTTAGTTTTTTTTAAACCGTCACAAATTATTAAAGAATCTGGTAGTAATCAATCAATCAGTCAATCAATCAAACATTATAGCACCTTTCATACAGGTTAGCGCAGTTCAATGAGCTTCACAGATGATGAGATAATGAGACAGGAAAGAAGTGTAGACTGTGAAAACAACAATATGAGACCAATGCACGCCAGAAAATAAAAGTGATGAACAATAATAAAGAGAAAATAAGAATATAAATAAAAGCTCGACTAAAAACTGCATGAAATAGATTAAAAAGACAAAAACAAACAAATAAAATCAATGAGAGGGATAAGATATATATAGATATATATTATCATATATATTTCATGTAAGGCAAGAAAGTTACAACATGTCCCTGCAGGCCCTTTAAGGTCAGCGACACACTGAATGCAGACGTACACTGACTGTAGTGACGATGGTCCATTCACCCAGAGGAGGGTGTTTAGACAGCTCAAACTCTGCGGACGCGACCCCGAGGACGCTGTGTAGAGCCAGCCACTGTCTGAGCAGGTTCCCCCTCGGGTCCTGGGTCAGGTAGAAACAAACTAATCATTAATTAACATAACGAAGGACAGAGTGTGATTATTTCAGCATTTTGCTTTGTAACGTTAGGAAGAAGCTCTGTCGGTGCTTCTGATGTTCCTGCTGATCACCACTGGAGGTCAACGAAGCCGACAGACTGCAGAAGAATGATCTACTCCTTCCAGTGGAAGTGTGTGCATCAATAAAGTGACACGATAATGTCAGCTAACGGACCTTTTTGGGGCATTTGGATCAAAAGCATTAAGCATTCTGCAGGATGGGACCATTTGTACACATGTCCTTTTTTGGAACTAAAAAGATTGTAAAGATATCTATATTACTATATATGCACATTCTACGATAAATAATACCTGAACAAAATAGAGTAGAATGAAACAAACTGTGAAATAAAAATGGTAATGTTTGAAGCTAACGGCAGCTGTGATGGAAGTTTTTTACAGTTTTTGTTGGCGGGTCAGTCGCTGTGGAAATTAGGAATTTGTTTGTATCGCGTTGATTAATGTCCTGATTGTGCCTATCTTTAGTGTGAAGTAGATGTGTGAGAATATTGACAATTTGGTGGGTTTCATGAGGAGATATGGACAGTTTGATGTTTGGGATTCATCATTTAAATGCAGCCAGACTGCTGTCAGTTGTAAAGTGGATGCTTGGCTTGACTAAAGATGAAGGTGTTTGATTACTGATATGCCGAAATATAAAGAAGCAGTATATATGTGCGTGGCATATTTGGAGAGTTAAATCGTTTTTACATGTGCATATCGATGTCAGACTCACTTTGATGATGATGTCCACGGGGCTCACGTACGGTTTCCCGTCGGGGTGAATGGACACCGCTCTGATCTTCACCACTTGCCCGGGCAGATAGTTCGTTTTGTCTGTCTGAATGAAGGTGGAGAGGCTTTTGGGGTGGAAGTGCAGCTGTGTTGAGTTGTAGAAAACCTTGACGCCGCCCACGTGACCATTGACCTCCAGGAAGTAAGGGTGAGAGTAGCTGGAATTGCTCTGGTGGATCTGCAGGGGTGCAACATTTAACATTTAACTCTGGCCACTGAGTTTAACTGAGAAATCCAAACGATCAGGAGACTAATGGGCCAAAGGACAATGATTCTATTTAACAATGGAAATCACAGAGGCCTAAACCCTGACTGACCTTTGTAGAAATCTGTTTTTGAAGCTGCTGTTTCTCGGGTGCCTGTGCTCCAGATAAGAGGCGCTCGCTTTGGATCTGCTCAACAGCTGTCTGAATGTCACCTGATCGTGTCTGTTTCTGTTCTGCAAAGCCTGTCGTTGCTGCTTTGAAAGCAGAAACATTTGTGTTTCTTCTAGTTTCATTTAAAAAAACAATAACCTTTTCACCACTTTCACCAATTCTGCCTGTTAAAGACAGTGTTTCCTTGCCACTGTCTCCTAGTGCTGCTCATGGTGGAA
>JAVQJF010009423.1:0-11244 GCA_036023855.1 Gadopsis marmoratus | reverse complement strand
TTTAAAAAAAGGGGGGGGGGGATTTTCACAAAGCAGGATTAGAAAGTTGGACACGATATCTTTGACAACAGTAAAGCTGAATGTGGTGATCAAATCTGGGATATTTCCTTTGCTATCGGCCTCCAGTTGGACATGGTTATGGTTTCTTGGGGGGGAGGGACTACATTTCAGAAATTATTAGATGGCAGCATCCTAAAGTTATGTGGCTAATTTGCTAATCCGACTTTGTGCAGAGCCCCTCTGCTCTTTAAAGTCCCCGCGGTGGATTTATCCAGAGGCAGATTACATGAACCGTCTGGGGGGGGGGGGGGCACTGAATTAGATAATTTAATTTTCTGCCATTTTTGGACAGTGAAGAATGCCGACAGGAAACGGGTATAAAAAAAAAAAGACAAAGTGCAACAAAGGGTCGTCGACTAGAATCGAACCGGCAACGTTTCCGTCACATGGCATGTGCTGTAACCACCCGGCTGCCGAGGCTCCGGGGCTGTTACGTGTTCACAGCTCCGCTTGTTTTGGTTTTCCTTTTAACCTTTTCACCACCGTAACCACTTCTGTAGGTCTCGGCATTTTCTTGCACCAGTCATTCATGGCAAATTTTGTGTTATTAAAAGGAAGAATTAAGCCATTTGTGGAAATATCCGAGATACTGTTTTGCGTCGCAGCCGACTGAAAGGGGCGTGTCTGTGTTTGACTGACAGCAGCTGTCAAAGAGTGCTGATTTCACACCTTTAGGGAAGGAGGTGCAAATAACGTTGGTTGTTGTTCAGAGTCCGTGGCTCTTGTCGTGTAGCAGGCTGCTGATTGGCTCATCAACGTTACTGCGTTATGCAAAATGTGATTCGCCGTATTGAAATAAATTTGGAAATTATCATCAGTGATGCAGTCAACGGGCTAAAGCGTTGGTATTATCAGACGCTACGGCGCTCGCTAATGTAGCCTGCAGTGTTGCTGTCTGTGTTTACTGCCGCGTACGTTCCCTCTGTGAGGCTACACAGACCGCGAAGGAGGCTTTTTAACAGCCGACCTCTGACCTTTCCTGTGTGATGCTGAGCGGTGGCTTCATGTTGAAAAGTGTTTCCTGACCTGCACTCGTAAATCACAGAGGAGGAAACGGGGCCCGGTGGCATTTCCTCTTCCCTCTCCCAGCGGCTGGAGTTACTTTCTGCCGCACGGGGAGAAACCCGCAGAACCACAAACCAGATCAGTCCGAGGACAGGACAGTGCTGAGGACAGCAGCCGGACTGCTTCCTGTCCTGCAGAAATGAAGGTTAAACGCTGTGGGGGAATGTCGAATGCGAAAGATTTGAAATGGAACGCTCGCTATAAGTTTAAAGAGCTGACTTTCAGCTTTAATTTAAGGGTGTTCATATCTGTATCGGCTGTAACGGCTAAACATTCAGACACGGCAACAAAGGAGTTTTTTAGGGCCAAACAGTGGCGTGTTCTGAGTGCCTAAATCAGTCACACGATCTCCAATTCATCTGATAGCTCTGGTGCTGAATGTCAGAGAGGTCGGCTGAAACGCTGGCAAACCAGATGCTGACACTGGCCTACTGCAGTGGTGCTCCGCGATTTTAAATTCGGCTGTATACTCAACAATAACCAGCTCTTGCGCTGTGTCAGAAGTGTCTCGACCTGTTCTGAATGTCCTCAGAGGACGGGAGGTCATTGGATTTTTTTTTTTGTTTTTTAATATTAATACAAAGTCGAGACAGACTTTGAATGCACAGGCACAATATCGAACGTGCTTGTGATTTTCGTCCTGCCCATTTGAGGAACCATTGTGAAGATATTTGCATGTGTGACTCGTAATCTGATACCAGAAGGCCTTGGTGTTGCCTCAACGACCTGCTCCTTTTGTTTCCTCACCTGGTGAAGCAGGTGTGTGCTGTGTGAGCTCCCTGTCGCCGTTTCAGTGTTTTGCATCACGCAGAACTCTGTTCCCTCTTCCTCGTTGGCTGGCTCGCCTGCTGCCTTGTGACACTCGTGCAGCTTGTAAAATGTGGACACTTGTGTGGTTGTGTTGTTATTATTATTATTATTATTATTATTATTATGCTGAGTGTAAGAGCTGCTCCTGCTCACCACAGCCTCTGCACAGAATATCCACACTTCACCGGGCTGTGTTGTCATGCTAGCTGCTGACTGTTGCCGTGCTGCGTGTTGATGCGTTGTGCCGTAAAAGCAGTCTCTGTGTAGAGCAGGCTCTGATTATATCTGCAGATTGGATTTTCAGAGCTTTTATTCTTAACCTCTGTGCTTTCAACTGTTCCCTGCCTGTGGACTACAGATGGAAATTAGCCTTTCTGGCTAACTCTGGCATATCTTCAGAAGTGTTATTAAGATGCACTGTCCCTGTCTAACAAAGCAGTAACAATAATGGTGGGAGGTCATAGCCGAGCAGTCAAAACCTTCCATGACTCAGCAACTTCACCCACTGCACGATTCAACATGCCTGATTATTAAATGTGCTGTTAATGAGCCGTGCACCCTGTCCTCTTGTCCTCTGTGTGTTCAGACTCTGTGTTCGGCGGTGGTCCAGGTGTACGGTGCAGACCGGAGCTGCAACTGGGTGAAGAGGTGCTGCGGCGTTGCCTGTCTGGTCAAAGACAACCCACAGAGGTCCTACTTCATCAGAGCGTTTGACATCAAGGTGGGTCAGCGGGGCCGTCCTGCAGGAGGAGCGGCTCTACAGCTTTAACTGGACTTTCTGGAGGATTCTGTCACCGACGTGTCCTAGACATCAAGCAGAATCTACTCTGTTTCTGTCTTGTGTTTTTGCAGGAGGGTAAAACCATGTTTGAACAGGAACTGTACCACAACTTCTCCATCAGCAGCTCCAGGTCCTACTTCATCTCGTTTGCAGGAGATGTAAGTGTGCAGCTCTTTGTGATTTTTACCTCAAAACCAAATGGTCCACAGCAGCTGGTCTCACTGATCAGGCCCTACTGTTTTTAAGGTTTGTTTTTTTTTTTGTTTTTAAGGTGCGATAATCGGGCGATGTGTTTGTACACACTCACATATTCACATGATGGACAGTTAATGTGAAGCAGCCACAGGCCTTCAGGACGCGTCTGCACTTTATAGAGAGTTGCTGCTCTTTCTGGCAGAGTTCTGAAAGTGGACTCAGCTTTTAGAAAATGCTGCAGGAAGCCCTGAGCTGTGGCTGACAGATTCTTAACAGGATGCACTCTGAACCAGAAATAAACGGGCACATTTTTGCTGTTCAGTTTCGTATTGATCACACACCTACCTGTAAGTGTATCAGTAGCTCGAGGAAGTGCCTGGTGTTCTTTTAGTGATTCTAGGACAGACATTCTAAATGTCAGGTCTAGAAGTTAACAATGCTTCATTCCTGATCCGTCCGCATTGTGATCTTTCTGTCGTTCTTTTTTGTTTAAAGAACAATGTCATCTGTGACTCTTCTTCCTCTCAGACCTGTCAGGTCGGTCTGAACTTCGCCAGCGAAGAGGAGGCCAAAAGATTCAGAGCCGCAATCAACGACCTGCTCAACCGACGACAGCGCAAAACAGGTATTTTTTTTTGGGTATTGATTCAGTTTGTCTTCCTTCTCTGCTTCCTGTGATCTTTCACCTTATACGCCTGGGCTCCCACTGAGGAACACTTGCCACCCCTTCTGCTAACAAGAGCTCAACCTCAGTCCCAAACCCGGCCGCCTTCCTCATGTCCAGCCGCAGCAGGGAGATGTGCAGCGATCATAAAAATCAAACTGTGGGAGAAACCGTTCCTGGAGTTAACTTGTGTATCTGCATCTCAAGAAGAGTGAGTGAGTGTAAACGCAGACGATTTATGGTTTTGCTGCTGCTGTGATATATGAATGGATTGTAAAGTATAGAGGTAGAAAGTGACTCTTCTTCTTAGGACATTTCGGTCTTTAGACTATTCCTAAAGAAAGCACAAGTGATTGCCAGTGTGTGTGATTCTCTGGTCTTTTACACACCGTAATCTTTTGTATTAGAGATCCTCTTTTAAGATTGAGGCCGTGCATGATGGGGGATGTAGACACCACCGGAGTAAAGCCTTTTCAGCCAAAGGTGAAGTGTCTTCATGAATTAATTGAAACGAAGCAAAGGACCAGAATGGCTTCGGGAGGCGCCCCCGATTCCTGATGAGTTTGTCTTCTGCGCGTCTTCACAGTTTAATGCCCGAATCATACGGACACAGTGGCAGTGGGCTCAGGGTGTCGCTGGTCTGTCTGAAAGGATCGAGCTGATTCAGCTGACCCTCAGGTTTCGCACGAGTGGGAAATTCGATGAGGGCCACCCAGGAACCTGGTTGGCTGCGGTATGAGGGGCGCGATGCTGATTACGACGTAACCTTGTTACAAATATTATGGATGGAAATTAATGTAATGACGTTTAAGTGCACGTGTGGGAGAGAGAGAGAGAGACTCAGACTGTCTATGATTTAATATCATTTATGGTCATTGTATTTCTTAGGCCAATTGAAATGTTTGGTAATGTGAGTTTATTGAGTTTAGTTTTAATGAACCTCGCCTTTGGGTTAGTCACTACTTTATTCTAAAGAGTTTTCTTCCCTCCTGGCCAATCTGGATTAGGTCACACTAAGACTGTTTTGCAGTCTCTAAATAAATGAACTGCTATAGTTCTGTACATGTAAGGTGTGTTGCTGATGACCAGTTACAACTTGTGGCGTTGCAGTCTGAAAACGATCTGGATTTCAACTTCAGGATTCCTGCATATACACCCTGTCACCAGATGACTACCTTCAGGACGCCACCAATAAGAAAGCGACATTTATGTGCAAGAATATGCGGCCCGTTGGCACCGTTTCCTGGAGCCACGCTATAAAATTGCACCACAATCCCAAGACACATAGGGGAGTTTTATGACACCACATGGGGAGACGAAAGACTACTGAAGGGCTTGACGCTCTCCATCTTGTTTGAACTTGACTTTTTTGAAAAAGCGTCTGTGGTAGACCCACATCATACTTGCATCTGCTGTATGAGAGCGGTACAAGTCACAATACCCAAAATGTGACATCTGTACAGGTGTTTTCTTACACGAGGACGCGAGTTAAGGTTTTGGTTTGGGACCGTTTCCTTACTTTCTCTGCTGCTGTGAGCTCCGTGTGTCTGTCTCTTTGGCTTCCCTCCAGCGCTTCTCAGCATGCCGGCCTTTTGAAGTGCACCACTCAAACTGTGAAGATGTCTGAGGGTCCAAAGGCTCACAGAGCTGGGACCCACCAAGGTCTTTTGGGGGGGTTTATCAGACACAGCTGAGCTTTCAAAGCTTTTTCTTTTCTTCTTCTGCTCATGTCGATGACGTCCTGAACTCTATTCTGTCTGACTGTTTTTGCCAACGGCGTCGAAGACACGAGGCATCACTCTTTCTCTGTCGTCTTCTCTGTAGTCGCCACAGAATCGCACTAACTGAACTTCAGCACACCTTCTGTCTGTTGAACAGCTCGCACTCTTCTCTTGCCTCTTAGCAGCTGTAGATATCTCCCATTTTACATTCTTAATTTAGTTCAGTTCTGTTAATTTTGTCCTAAAACTATAATTGTGTTGATTTTTCTTTTGCAGAGAAGAGAGGTGACCCTAAAAATGGTATGTTGGACTCTTAATATTGACAATGCAGATTTAGATTTGCTTACTACACCAGCTCATATACGACAGTTATATCAATATCTTAAGGACAAATGATCTTCATACTTGTTACCTTATCTTTTTTTTATTATTTCTCAAATCAAACAACAAAATCAAAATCAAATAACATGAACACAAAAATCCAATTTCGCCACAACAAAATGCAAGTAGTAGAATTACAGATGAAGGTTTTAGTCGTGTTACTGGTGTTCAAACTGACAGGTTTATTGACTCCGATATACAGTTGCTAATGTAGCAGCTATACTAGCACTGACTTGTACTTTCCTCGTCTGGACTCAAGTTCACTCTGCAAAACACACAAACCGTTATGCGGTTCATCCGTAAGGTTTTCCTTTGTCAGGGCATTTTTCCGGTATAAGCTCAACAGAGGTGTCTCTCCATTGAGCTTCATTCTGACACGGGGTGACAAAAATTCTTCTTCTGAGATAAAGTGATTTTGGCTTTGAGCGAGTTGTGTTGTATGTGGGGTTCAGTGACTAAAACAGACACGTGTGACACGGTCCAGATTGGAAAACCTTACGACCCTACGGTATACGTTGTGACGTCACGCGGGGGGCAGGTCATAGGCGGAAGGTACATCCCAGCACGGGGGATTCGCCAGGGACTACAAAACATCATGGCGACGGGGGTGGGAACCACGCTACCCATGAGCAGCTGGGCAACCAGGACTCCGTCGGCCGCCCAGCTGAACCAAATGAACCGATCACTGAGAGGAAGTTAAAGAGGAGACGACGTGTGGGATCTGGCAGCTGAAGAGAGACTGGAGGACTGTTGGAATAAGGAAGTTAGTTTTGGTTTTTTGATGCTCTGAGTTAACGTTGGTAAACCTTGGCTCTAAAACAGAGTACATTTAAGTTAAAGCTTCTGTTGTCGCGTCTTCACTACAACTTCACTGCACCACGGCGGATCGGCCTCCGCCTCTCGTGATATTTACAACATGTATCCAGCGACAGCAGACTCCGGTTGTACAAAGCAGCTCGCTGTATGAACGCAGAAACGGCATGCTGATTTAAAATGGTGTCATTTATTTGCGTGACTGGTCGCCAAGTGCCAGGAGACGGCTGGAGTGCTGCGGTGTTCCCTGACACGTTGACGGCGTTGTTTCACGGAAGATGTGACTCTCACGTTGGCACAGAGTGAAGTCTGTGCTGCAGGTTAATCTGGTCAGCAGGAAGCCCATCTGTGCCATATGTGGGCCACATGGCCTCTGTTGTTGTTCCCCTTAAACCCTGTTGTGATGGACATTAGGTCTAATCTGTAATCCGGACAGTAACTGCTGCTGAACATTCGTTTTGTTGTATGAACTTAATTTTTATTTATTTTTTTGACAAAACGGCATTAACATTTTAAAATGTATAATAATGCACCGCCGCTCACCCTTGCTGCCAATTTAAGGAGCGTTAGAAGCCGACTTTGGTGCCTCAGGCTGATTGAGAAGTAATTCTGGCAAGCTGAAAAATGACTTGCAGCTCAGATCTCCCTCCTTTCTAAAAATGTAAATGCTATTTTACTGTTTGTTTGTTTGCCTGCACCTGAACACCATCACGAACAAAGTTTGAGAGTAATGGTCCCAGTGCATCAGGACGTTAACTTAGACCTTCTCTTCTGCAGCTGTGTCTGCACGTCATCCCACAAGTCTTTTCATCAAGCCTTCTGACTGTTGGCAAACACTGGCACTGTAAAGAGCAGGCTTAACACATATCGGACAAACCGCTCGTCTCTTCAATCAACTGCACGGATTTGCAGTTTCTCTCCAGTGGCGCGGCGTCATTCTGACATTTCAGCTGTGAAACATGAGACCACCGGCGGGACGCCCTGGACTCGCCTCTCTGTTTGGGAGGTGTATGTTTGTCTCGCTGCTCCTCTGCACATGTACAGTTCTTGTCGTCGATGTTCTCTGAGAACATCGACAAAACATTTTCGTAGGGCCGAAGCTGCTCACGTTGCCACTTCAGGGATAATCTGCATTGTTTGGGAATGTTGAGGTCTCGCCGCTGACTCTCTTCTTACCCAGTGTGAACTCGTAAATCCAGCTGAAGCTCCTAAACATGCTGTTCGTTGACAAATTGACAAAAGATTGTGAAATTCAGCGAAGCCTTTCGGGCAGTACCGTTAAAAAAAAAAAATACTCATCTTTGATACCCATGTCTACGCTGAACCATCCCTTGCAGCTCTCCCTGAAAGTGGGAAACGACCACCCTGTCCCGTTCACGTCCGAACTGGTCCTCAGGAGACGCCGGATTTGGGGCGGGCCTGTTGGTCTGGTCATAAACAGCCAGCATTCATGTGGAGTCTTGGGATTTGGACTGGGATTAGCAGTGGATTAATGATTATGTCTAGATGCTGCTGCGGTTTGTGTAGATTAGGATTTTCCGAGACTGAACGGTTCGGAACAACGGGAGGAGAGGGGATAGCCAGCTGACATTTATAGTAGAAAAGATGGATCATAGGCGCTCGGTGCAGCCCTTTGCCGTATTGATCCCTCATGTATCGGGGATTACTAAAGGCTTATTGGTGAGAGTCAGAAGGGGTCCGTTAGGTTTGTACTGTAGTAAGTAATCTGACTATCAGTCCTACCAGCATCCCTCTGTAGGATGCAGTCTTCATTACAGCCACAATATTAACACACTAAGGCTGAACAGCCCTGCGTGTAAACGACAAAAGGGACCGCGTTGGTTGCGGCATGTTGCTTTGGATATCAGCGAGAGGTTAAATACATTCGAATAGATCCCCAAAAATCTTACACTAGTCCTTAATGTGTAAAGTGTGTTCTGTTTAAGTTGGTGACCCTGCTGAATAGTAAAATGTTGGACAGAACAAACATACTGATGATTGTTCCTGTTCCTGGAGCCTTACCTGTAGTGGAGATAGAAATGTGAAGTTTGTCCTGAAGGCTGTGCTAGAGGGAAGATCGTGGCAGTTGTTAAAATCTAATGGGTCCTTCCTCTTCAGAGCAGGAATGGGGTCGAGGCGTTAAAGTGGAGGTTTTGCTGTCAACAATGGACCACAGTTCATGACCCGTTCTCCGTGACCGCCCTCTCTCCCTCCCTGTGTGCAGGTCCAGCTCTGCACATGGCCACGGTGGACATCAAGAACCCGGAGATCAACAACGTCCGATTCCACAACTCCCACAGCCAGCAGCAGCCATACCACCTCAACAACATGCTGAGCCACGGCGGGCTCAACCGGAAGGACAAGAAGACCAAAGGCAAGAAGAAGCTGACCAAGGCTGACATCGGCACGCCCAGCAACTTTCAGTGAGTCACACCTCAAATATTTAACATCGCTGAGTGCTGCTGCAGACAAGGATATGAGGGTGCCTTTGTCTGTTAATCTGCCAGTTGTCTGTTGACCTCTCAGTTCATCAACGAATCCTTTCGTATCCTGTAGTGGGGGGGACGCGCGTGCAAAGACTGATTAAAAGAACCGTCAAAAAATGAAAGCAAGATATCCTGACTGTTTGTTCCCAGTGTGGGTCAAACTACATTTCCTACATTTCCCAAAATGCAACTGAATAGTGTCGTTTCATTAGCCCCTCCCTGCCTGGTAAACACCCACACCTCTCAAACGCCACGCCTCCAGTTTGTAACACAAGCGTTCTGTTTTCGCCACGAGATCCTCGAGTGGTGTCACTTGAGCGACTTACTCGGACTTGACCTGAGCGCCTCCAGAGACACAGAAGACTTTATGCAACGGTTTTTACACTCTCAGCAGCAGCAGTAGTAGTACTCGTGGGGGGGGGGGCAGTCCGTACCATCCTGTCTCATCCAGCAGTGACACTCTGCCTCATGGCAACAGTTAAACATGTTGCGTTCATGTCCGAGAGCGCTCAATGACCACACTGTCTCTGTGACGTGTGTGTGGGCTCGCTGTTAGCACGTGCACATGATCGCCCACGTGCACATGCTAAATAGTTGATGTGCTTCTGTGTATATATATATATGTGTTTTTGGTGTAGACGTGTGTGACATCTCGCCACATATCTCTCGTCTTTTTCAGGCACATTGGCCACGTGGGCTGGGATCCAAACACAGGTTTTGACGTGAGTACCCCCCCTCTTCTCTCTCTCTCTCTCACACACACACACACACACACACACACACACACACACACAGGAGCACAATAGTGACCTGTGTGGTGGCTGCATGATGAAATCACACAATAGGCTCTTTTTGTTTCCTGCTCATATCCACAATCCTCTCGCTGCGCCTCAGAAGCTGCACACAGACACAGAATGTTCCAGAGAGAACCAGGCTGCGGAGAGCTGCATACCGAAGACATTAATTTAAATACCAACGCATTCAAACTTCATGGATAATTGTGGCACTTAAAATTAAAAGCTGCAATGTCGTTTTGTGACAGAAAACCTTTTTTCGTACAGCGCCGCCACCCACTTTATGTCATATAAATAAAGTTGTATTGACCTGATATTATTTATTAGACATGAAGCAACTTCATCGCGTGAAGCAAACTCTGCGGTTGTCTAAACAACCCGCACGACTCTGTCACAAGGGGAGCTGTAGCTGTCGCAAGGCTCCTCTTTGTGTTCGCCGTCGGTGAGGATGTTGCACTGAACTGCCAGCACAAATTAAAGTATTTTAGCTGTCAGCAGTTTTGTTCACACAAAAAGGGAACTCAGAGAACACGCCATCCTGATTGTCCACAGCGAGCGCTGCAACGGAGCTAGTTTTATTTTTTGTTTACGCTCGTTATTGCTGCGACGCACCCAGAAGGCTCATCGGTACCGATCAGCTGTTTAACAGCAGAATAGCCTTTTTCTCACATTGAGAACACACACGCAGCGAGGGTCGCGCCCAGTGTTAGCTTAAAACATTTGGATAGAAGCTATCTTGCCTTCAGTCCCGACTGGTTTCGATGCGTGACATCGTGAAGCTAACGGACGGTTTAACGAGCAGAAGGTCGATTGCTTTCCATTCACTGCCTCTTAATTGCCTCCGTTTACCCGACCGACTGACCAACGATGCTGAAAGCACATGATCCCACATGTTCAGTCGCACACCAGACAGTCCCAGAATGCACTGTGCCTGACGGAAGCAAGAGGTGTAAATATTTCCTGGGAGGAGACCTTGCAGAGCTGCAGGTCAACCTTTGATTTGGCAGAAAGCATCAAGAGTTTGTTTTTGTTTTGAAGCAGCTTGTAATTCTGTCTGTTGGCCACCAGGCGTCACACTGAGACTGTGACTGGCTGCTGTGCCCTTTATCATCTCTGTGCAGGAGGCAGAATCTAATTTACTGTGGACAAAATTAATAGCATTAAACAGAGCCAATCAAAGACGAGCAGGAAACTCTCATTATTAATTTAATAAGCCTCAATGAACCCATCTCGCGTGTCTGTGAACAGTCTGGGTGGTTTTCTTATTAGCGAAAGGAGGGTGGCATCCAAACAAAAAAACATTAAAATCCCTAACAGGTGCTGGACTAATCGGCACAAAACAACGTAATTAACAGTGAGACAAAAATCCAAAATGAAGGGGGGGGGGGCAAAAAAGGTAGAAAATTAGTAAATAACACAGAAATCAAAGATAATAAAGATATTGAGAAATGAAAGAAGAAACAAACGACAAATG
>JAVQJF010009411.1:0-24298 GCA_036023855.1 Gadopsis marmoratus | reverse complement strand
CTAATTTATTAACGTTCCATTTGTGTTATTTACCTTCACCTTTTTTTTTTTTTTTTTTTTTTTTTTTTTTTAAATCGATGGTCTAAAAAAGCCTTTTTCCTCGATTCTCATTTAGCTTTGATTCCTATTAGCTTGATGTTTCAGTTTCTGGCCTTCATAACAAGCACTGACAATTACCAAACCGTATATACTCATAACGCACAAACATAAGTACAGCGTTGCATTCACAGTGAGCTTGACACATCCCGACTTGACGATAACGCAATTCAGCACGACAGCAAGGTAAAGTGGAAACACTTGACAGAACAGAACACACACTGTACGTCTAGAAATCTTTGGCGTCTGTAGGTTTGTATGTCTCAGAGCGCCATCGCTCAGTGTCCACAACAAAACACAGAGGAGACACATGTGGAACTATCCAGCTACCGTCTGGTTAGTCTCCATCATACTGCCTCGCAATCTTGCCTAATGTCTGTCACAGAGGGGTTGATTTTTAAGGGTCTGGGGATGGGTTTGGTGCTCTCCTATCTCCAGATAGAGGTGACAGTTTCCCTCCGGGCTCAGCTGGTTTGGGTGTTAGTGCTGGTGTTGAGGATAAATGTGGGTAATTGCTCAGTGTCTGCGCGTGCGCTGGCCCCCGGTGCCCGTGGTGGTGATGTAGAGGAGCGGCTGGGGCTGCCGCAGCTGAGACCCTCGCTTCAGGTTATTCATGTGGGCTGCAGGGGACTCTGTGTTTGAGCCTGTGGAGAGACAGGGAAAGCACAAAACAGAGCTCAATAAAGAGATTGTTCTAGAGATATCACTTAGTCTACAGCGGCAGCGGTTTACCCGTTTGCTGGCTGTTGTGGGGTACCCTGACTTTGGCGAGAGGAGGGACCCCTCTGTATTGTGGGCGGAGCATAGGAGCTTGGGGCTGAACGTTATTGTGGAGATGGGGGTCTGATGTGCTGTCCAGAGGACGGAACCTCTGAGCTGTGGCGGTCTTGGTTTGAGGCACCTGCAAGCGAGAAGAGGAAGAAAATATAACACCAAAATGTCTCCAGTACCTGCCAACAATCTAATAAGGTGCTGCTTATTCATGTGAAATCTATTTTGTGGGTTTATGGCTCACATACGTATTATGTGACACCATAACCAGGGAAAAGTAAATGTCAATGTTGTCTGTTTCTAGATGTGTAGTTTGTCAATAATTTGCATACATGTTGAAAATCTACAATTTCACTATTGTCACAATGGTGGAGGAAGCTCCAATAATTTCATAAAATTACACATTGCCACAGAAAGTTGACAAAATAATTTGAAGCTGGATATACAGACTTTGTGTGTTTATTTTGTGTGTACAAGGGCTTCGATATCAGACTGAACTAACCCCTGTTCATGTCGTTACTGTGGGTGATTGGGTTAGTGACAAAAAGGGCATGTATTTTTCTGTATGTTCATAATAATACTATAAAAAGACAAAAAAGAGGAGCGTGATAAGCTGAT
This sequence comes from Gadopsis marmoratus, assembly GCA_036023855.1. NCBI lineage: Eukaryota > Metazoa > Chordata > Actinopteri > Centrarchiformes > Percichthyidae > Gadopsis > Gadopsis marmoratus. Next base: position 22,813 of record JAVQJF010009411.1, on the reverse strand, counting down.
ACAGTATGTTAAGGCCGGTAGCCATTTGCTTTGGCGTCTTTCGTCCCCTTGGTGGCCAAAAATCCCTTAGCTTACACACAGCAGCAATATTTAATGTAAATGCATCAGCGTGTCCCGAGGAGGTACTCAGAAATGTTACAATAATACAATAACATGCAGAATTTGGAAAATACTCACTGCTTGACCAGTGACCTCGAAAGAGCGCGAGCGCCTCTTCTTGCGGCGAGCCTCAAAGTCCAGTTCGCGGGGCGTTTGGTTCTTGGTGGTGACCTGGCGGTTGCGTGGACGTGTCCAGGTTACTTGCAGGCCGGGCCCGTCACCGGTGCTGCTGGACAAGTTATCGTCCGAGGTGGCGTGTCTGAGCTCAGGGGTAGGCTGCCTGCCGCGCCGCACTGGCAAACCTCTAGGGGGTGCCTCGCTCAAAGAGAGGCTGCTCTTCTGCTTCTTGGGGTCCAGAGGAGAGGGGGGAGGGGGCAACCGCAAGGCATCCACCTCCAGGGCTTTGGAGCGTCGACGGGCAGCTTTTACTACAATGTTCTGGACCCCCTTTAGGATCTGCTGCCGCTCTGTAGAGACACAGGGACATGTTTGTTACTGTATTTAACTTTGTTCACTTCTTTTACCACTTATATTCACTTGCTTGAACTGGATAAAAGCCCAGGTTTACAGTCCAGCAAAGGGCTACTTCAGAAAGAAAATTATCCTTAATGTTTTTATGGGAAGAGCTAATCATTTGTTAGTGGTGAAATCAATATTAGTTGATCAGAAGACAAATCAATCAAACAATTTTGATAATTGAAAATCGAGTTTAATGCATAGTTTTATAAACAGTGCAATTATCCAAATTGAATATCTAAGTATAACGAGAGTCGTGCGGTATAGATTGATTTGTATAAATAAAATTGACTTAACTCATCATTAGAAGAAAAACAAAAAGAGGAGATTAATTGAGTGTTTTTTGTTGCAGCCCTACTATTAATGTACAAAAATCCAAATAACTGGCACTTTCGGTTTCTTCTACCCTACTACGGTCCCAGATTTAACATTTCAGAAACAAATTCAGAAAACTCTTTCTAAAATGTGCTGTTGAATGTGCTCGCACCAGCCCAACGACTCTTTCACCCCAGTTGTCCCTCCACTAAGCCATGCTGCTCATGTACTCGTGAGAACATCTTACCAGTTCGTGAAAGGGGGATATCGGCGCCGGCCTCGCTACTCTCGGGTGACGAGTCCAGGTGGCTGCTGACACTGTGGCTGAGGTGGCTGTAGCTCAGAGAGCTCTCAGGAGCCAGCGGCCGCAGCTGCAGACATGAGATGCAGAGTGCCACATTATGATCAGACATCCACTGCAGTCCTTTGCTTTCAGTCGAGGTCAGGGTAAGTGCCATATTAATCAAGTCTGCGTCTCTCCAAAAGGATTTTTCGTTTTTCGTTGAATAGGGGCGTTTGGATTCTGGCCCTGACAACTCTTCTTCCTTCATCTCGTCTATGACTCACACTCCTGATACATTTGCATAGAGAGAAGATTAGATGGAGGTAATATTCAAGCCCGGAACAAAGATGTAATTCTGATGGTTTCCAAATTTCAACATGAAAAGATGAGCAAAAAACAATGAATGTAGGAGCTGAGAGTGAATACGTATGACAACTTAAGCTGGCGTGTCTTTTGTGGAACTGCGTGGGCTGAAAATGGAAATGTTCTACCAGAGTGAAAAAATCTGTGAGCTGAATTCAAAAAGGAACACATATTGCTTGAAGTGAAAAGCACCGTCAGGGATCCTCTCAGGGATCGCTGCTGAACCGGACTGAACAAGGGCAAATACTGCCTATTAGAATTGTCCTCACCTCTCTGTTGCCCTTCCCATTAATGTGGATCGGCGGCGGGGACATGACAGCCGAGTTTTTCATCTGCCTGGCATGAGGGCTGTTCTTAAAAACTCTGTTATTGTCCCTGACACAGGGAAAGAGATATAATTATTATTATGGCTAGAAAAGCAGTTTATAGTTGTATTATTCTAAATGGGGAACATATGAACAAGATGTCCGCTTACAGCTCAGGCTCAGGCAGAATGGGGGGCAAAGTGTGTCTACGGGTTTTGGCTTGGCCTCGTCTGTTATCAGAGCACATGTTGCGCAAACTCTCCTGGTCCGAGTCCATGTCCTGCATGTTGTCCCGAACCTGACCGGGCAGGGTGATCTTGGGTAGAGAGCCCTCCTGGAAATGAGAGCAGAGTGTTTATTAGGAATTATTTGTATCAACCTTCATTCAGGCCACCTTCATTCACATTTCTGTATAATTTAGTTTTCCATGCAAGGCTACCTTGACGGTGTGTCTGATGGACACCGTATCCAGGGCCATGGCTCTGTCCAGTTTCCTTTCATCCAGCTCCCTCATGTACATATCATACAGCTCCTGGAGGTGTGGCGGTACCAGCAGACTGTGGTCTGGAACACACACATGTAGTTCAGTAAATCAGACATTCACTGGCCCTAAAACAAAAACCAGACTAGGGCTGTTAACTGTTGATTATTATCTATAAAATCTGCATTATTTTCTTCATTAATTGGTTGACCGTGTGGGTCTATAAAACAGCATCTCTTCCTCATCAAATGTCTTGTTTTTCAAACCCCCAAAATATTCAAGTTACTACAAAGCAGAGATATCTTCCATTTGAAAAACTGGAACCATCAATTGATTTGGCATTTTTGCTTGAAAAGGACTTAAAAAGGACTTAAACTAAACTAAATAATGACTGTACTTTGATGAAACCACCACCATAAAATCACATCAAATCGAGCCGCCAACCTCGGGATTAATGGACGACCTGCTCTAAGGTGGTCAGTCTCCCCCATGTACTCTGACTCTCACGCTATGTAGCAACGCCTCCTACAGTTGTTACCTCACTTGTTGCATTTTTAAAGTTTTCTGGGAAAGAGGGATTTAGCTGAATTTGAAGGTGGAGTTACACTTAAACACTTAAAACAGCTTCAGATCAATTTTCTTTTGATTTGATCAATTTATTATTACGAATTCTTGCAGCTCTATCCCATACTTGTGGAAAGGACCTACACAGCAATTAACCAAACAACAGATATTTAATGGACACGGGTTGATAGGTTGATAGACTCACCATTAATGAACTGTCTCTGCTGCTGTATGATCTCGTCACACAGGTGTCTGTGCTGCTCGAAGCGCTGCACCACAAAGTTTTTCTGCCGGATGACGTTGTCCTTGAGCAGCGCGTGGGACTGCATCTCTGCGTTCTCGATCTCCAGCTCGTGGACCTTGCAGAGGAGGCCCAGGACCTCGCGCTGCTCCTCGGAGCTCACCCGCCGAGGCAGCAGCTCCTCCAAGCGCCGGGCCCGATCCCGGAGCTCCAGAAATCTGCGCTCGAGCAACGTCTTGAGGATGAGCGGGGAAAAGAACGGTCTAAGATGTGTGCGACATTTTGTTTTTCTATTCATCAAAAATGTAACGGGATCACAGCCAAGCCTCAACCTACATAAAAGGCATTAGAAGCAACTGGTTATGTATGTGAATAATTTCCCCTTAGTTTTAAAAAGATTGATCAGGAATCCCACCTTCTGTTTGTGGATCTTTTTCTGTTCAGCCATGAGTGTAACCAGGTTTTCTCGGGCCATCGCCACCTGCTGGGTCTCTGTGCTGTCCGGAGGAGACTCCGGGGAGTCAGAGTCCTTTTCACTTTCGTCCTTACTGACGCTTTCCTTCCTCCTTTCGGCCCGCCACTTCCTCCTGCGCCTACTCCGCTCCTGCTCCCAGCTAGGAGGAAAAAAAACCAACACACAAAAACATTTTAACTGCCAGAAATAATAACATGTCAGCTGGTTTGTAATGATCAGTTTCCTGCAGCTTCATTTGAAAGGACACAAATAATCATCTGTTTTTGAAAGATCCCCAGTCAAACCCATGGTTAGGTTCGTTTCACCAGTGAGAATTAACTGAATGTAGCACAACGCGGTTGCTATGGTAACCCGTTGTTCAGCACACCTTGCACACAGCTGGTATAATTATTACTCAAACAAATTTGGAGGATTTGAGGTGCACATACTGTAAGTAAATTTTCAACCTTGTCAACTGACTGGATTCCTGAACGTCACACAGAGGATTACAGATTACTGTATTACGCTGTCAGACAGGAGGGGAAAGAGAAACACCTTTTATTACTGCACCATTTTACTTCTAATGTGTCTTATTCAATGTTATTGCTTTTTATATTAGTTTTGGGTAGTTTATTCTTGTATTATTGTAATGGTCTGATTTTATTTCACTGCAGTCCAGAAATGGTTTTGTTCCTTTTCAACCATGTAAAGCAGTTTGTAACTTTGACAAGTGCTGTATAAATAAAGTTTATTATTAGAAATATAAATGCTAAACACTGACTCTGCAATGGTTAGCAGGTGTTTGGAGGTGTCGATCTGGATCTCCACGTTGCTGTTTTCCAGCTCCATCAGGCTCCTCCTGATCTCCATTTGTTGGCGGAACGCTTCCAGGAGCTGCTCCCTCAATTGGTCCATCTCAGCTAGACTCTGATGGCTGGAGTGGGCCTGGACCTCCGCTGCGAGTGGGGAGAGATGATGAGCAGGGAGGAGAATAAGGAAAAAGTCATGAACAGGAAGTGTAGAATACAAATATTAGAAAACCACTTCATTTGGCAGATCATGTGCTGGAGGAGGCAGTGTGCACAAGGCTTTACCCTGGACATGGCGGATGTCGGCCCGGTCCGAGTTGAGCTGGCGGCTCGCCTGATCGGCAATCTTCTTCTTGAGCCGTGTGATTTCGCAGCGCAGGTCTGAGATGATGTTGGTGTACTGAGCAATGTGGTATGACACATTTATGAGGTTCTTCTTTACCTGAAGCGCAAAAAAAATACATAGATATTCATACGGGCCTCAAATTTCACACTGAAAGTTGCTTTTCTAACTGCAAGTAGCTTCATTTGATTCTTGGAAGGAACTACACCACAGCATGAAGCTACTCTTCCTTACTAAGATATGTGTGAGGTACAAACTACAATATTATAACAAAGAGTAATGTTGCTGCCTAGTGAGCATATTTCACAGTGAAGTATAATTTCAAGAAATGTAATGAAGTGTTTCATTGCGCCATGAAATCCACTCATCTCTACTTTGACTGTAGTAAAGACACAAGAAAGGCTAAAAGATGAAATGTGTTCTGAGCTCACCCGTGTTCGTATGCTTTTGGCACGGTCGGCGTACGTCAGCGTGTTACGAGACTCCTCAAAAGCCATATAGGCGGGGCTAATGTGGGCTATCATGACCGTTCGGCTGTTCCCGCCCAACGAGTCCTGCCAATCAAAGACACCAGTTGAAAAAAAATACATGACAAATCTCTGAATTTAAATATGGTTATGATACGCTGGCGTTGGTCATCTAAAAAAAATCTTGCTGTACCTTCAGTAATCGAGTCAACTTGCTGTCTCGATAGTTGACATACTTGTTGCCATTTTTATCACTCAGGGCGTTGATGCAGTTGCCCAAAGCCAGGAGGGAGCGGTTGATGTGGGCCCCCTCTTTCAAACGCTGACCCCTGTTCTGAGTCTAACAGACAGATGTGAGTGAGAAAAGGTTTTTTTATGCCTTTATTACAGTAAACAGTAGAGAGCATATAAAAAATTAGGGGAGAGAGAGAGATGTAGAATGACATGCGACAAAGGTCCCCAGCTAGACTCGATTTGGGGACTTTGTGATTACATGGTTGGCGTCAAAGCCCTGAAAACACGCTTTCTTAATCAAATTCTTACCGTGAGCACATTATGAACACAGTATTTTATGCTAATGTTTTTCCTTCTGTCCTCATCTCACTGGTTAACAGTGGGCCGGGCTCAGATAGGAAAAAGGTGATGTCACGTACTTCCACGAACCAATCAGGATTTAGCAACATCTGAATCAGAATCTGGGTTGTTTGTGTGCTGTCAATCAAGTCTGATCACATCACGCACGAACAGTCCTGATGAAGCAGATTCACTGAGCTTTTGAGGTTAAACCTCCTAATAAATAATAGCTATGGATGTTTTTTTGTTTTTTTTACTTTGCTTGTTGATTATTTAGTGATGAATTGAAATAAATTGAATTTTCAGGGGCTTTAAACCAATCGGCCACCAGGACATCCCAACCTCTGAACACATAGGCTCTGTTTATTTCAGAGTAGTAGGCAAAGAAAATGTTCCCTGTATCCTCAAGTGACTAACATCTCTCTGTTGTGTCACTTGTAAAAAACATCAAACCAATGAAATATTAATCACAAAAAAAAACTAAATAATTCAATATATCATGTTAATAATCATGTTTTGGGGTGGCCACAATGGCAGATATAAAGAGGCTTTTTTTAAAGCCTCCTGAGGTTTATGGGAACCTCAGTCCTCTGGACTGTTATAAAGGTACGCTGCCAAGCATCCCCAGTGAGTCCAGACACACTCACAAAGCACACCCTTGTAGTTTTGAGGCAATACATGTGCAATGTGTCCATAATTAAAAGAACACACACCTGTGCTGCGCGTTCGGAGCCGGCGAGGTCGATCATGAAGAGGCGTGCAAAGCGGACCTCCTGCAGGACGTCTCGAGACCGGCTCTGCTGCTTGACGGCCACCTGCAGCACCGCGTGGGAGCGAGACGATGTCTGATTGGCGGCTGTTGGCTCCTGCGTGCGCTGTTTGTTGCCCCTCATCAGCAATTCCATGATCTGAAAACACACAGGTGAAGTTCTTTGTAATGTGTGCAGTTGTCACGGGTGAAATCTCAAATGGTTTGATTAAAATAAATGAGAAGTCGCGTCGTGCACGGTTAGGTAGCTTGTCTGACCTCTTGTGCATTGATGGTAGACACCTCCGTGATGCCAGCAACCTGAATCACCCCTTTAGAGTCTTCTCTCAGGTCCAGAAAGCCTGAGGATGGGTTCAGCAGGTCACGAATCATCTCATTGTAGATCTAAGCAGAGTTAAATACAGCACACGTCAGGTAAATTCAACAGGATGTTTTATGTCCATTGAAAAGGCTCCATTCAGGCTCTCAGGCCTCCTACATAGAACCAAACCTGGTGCACAAACATCAAGTGATATATTTTTAGCAACCTGTCATTTAGAAACCACAGTTTGTTGGGTGGCAGGCTGTCATCAGCCGGAGTCAGTGCTCTTCTTTCACTAAAAGAAAATTCAGATGACTTCTCTGTACGGACATTGATGGTGCAGCGAGATCCCCTAAACCCACATAAAAGCTCAGTGCAAGAAGTAACATCCTGGAAACTGACCACTGGACAACAACCACTGGGAGAGGTCAGAGCTGTAAAGACAGTTTCTATTTGTCAAGCGGACCCTAGCCACGAACTCTGAAAGGCAGATGCTTTTACTGACCCTGACAGTTACATGTTTGTTCTATTAGTTTTTCCATCTGTACTCTTCATTGCTGGTGAAGTTTGAACAAGACTAAGAGTCTACAGCCACGATAGCAGCTCTGTGATGCCGCCCTTAGGAACAGTGGTGCTTTGAGCTAAATGCTAATGGCAGCATGCTAACATGCTCAAAAAGACAATACTAGCATGCTGATGCTTAGCAGGTATAATGTCTACCTTTCACCATTAGTTCAGTGTATAAGCATGCTAACATGTATTATTAGCGTTAAACACAAAGCACAGCTGAGGCTGATGGGAAGGTCAGTTAGTATTTGGTTCTAAAGTGTTGGACAAGTTAAAACTTTAACCTGATGGTGGCGCGTAAAGAGATCACTAAAGTTATTACAATTCATCCTGAGCGGAACATGAATGTCCAAATTTTATGGCAACCCATCCACTAGCTGTCGAGACATTTCAGTCAAAACCACAAATGTCAACCTCATGGTGGCGCTAGAGGAACAGTCACCAAAGTCAGAAGGATTCATGCTCTGGTCATCATGGATATAACTGTATAAACCTTTATGGCAAATCCATCAAATATCCATCACTTTTCATCTGTATATTTATTTGTATCTGTATTTGCTGTATGTTTCTGTGCATGTGTGTTAGAGACTGCGTGTGAAAGAGAGCGGGATTTGAACAAGAAAAGTAGCGGATGTGTGCACAGCGCCCAGTCAGGCTGTAAAAGGGTGTGTAAAAAGGCAGCAGTGGCAACAGATTACAACCTGGAAACAGCAAAGGCACACACAGCCTTCAGGATTCATCCAAAGTGTTCACTTCCACCCCCCCCCGCCCAGTGCTTCAATAACATTGTCAATCATTGAACATAATGATAGCTTTTGGCACTGAAGACAGAATGTAATTGTAATGTCTGTACGCCACAAGTGTTTATATTGTGCCATTTTCAGCTGATTGTTTTAATGTTCTTTTCATGTTTGATCTTTTCATATAGTGTTATTTTCCTCATCTGACTCTTTCTTTCTGTCTGTCTGCCTTTCTTTCTTTTCTATCTCTGCCAACACTTTGCTCTTCCCTTCTCTTTTTCTCTCATTCCCTTTCCTGAAAAATTTAAATATGAGTCACTCTTTATATTCACGGCGCCATCTTTTCCAGAACGACTTTTGGGAGCAAAGCTATTGCGGACAAATTGCTCGCTGAAAATCAGATAAAAAATAAAAAGATCCTGAATGAGGCAGCCAATTTCCAAAATTCATGCACTATATAATATTTCATGGATTTCAAAGAACCAAATAGCTGCTACATGCACGGAGAAAAGTGCAAAATATGACTTGAAAAGGTCAACTTTATTCAAAACCAAGTCAAACAAATACTAATTTCAAATTGACCAAAGCCAGAAATGACCTCTTTAAATGGGAATGGAAAAGTCACACTAGTGAGGCTCAGTTACTGCTATCAGAGTCAAATGAACCAAAGCCATTGTATCCAGTGGTATTAAGGGCTTTGTCATTAAACGCACACACTGCACTGTACCTGCCTCTTGGTAATGAGACCTGGAACCACAGCCAGAACGCACACAGACAAACCGCCATCATCAGCCTGCCGTCTTATCTGTGGTTCATCATCCAGTGACAAAGGCAGAGACAATCACCCAGCCAACAGGACCACAGATCACTCCGCACCTAAAAGTACTGCGGGTTTCTGTGCGACAAAAGCACCTACACACCTACAGTGTGTCTTTGGTTACTTACTGTGGTGTTTTAGAATGTTTGTGTGATTCTGTGTGATGGTCTGGCTGTCAGCTTGTAACGTCTTCAATAAGTCTCTATTTAAGCCACTTGGCTCAAAAAACCACGCCATCTAAAGGCCCTGACACATCAAGCTGACCTGGAAGAAGTAATGCTAACAAAGTCTGGGTGATTTAACGCTTTGCCACGCCTAACTGCACACAGCGTAAACAGCCAGCTGATCAACGGCACCAATGTGCATTTTGTATGGTTATTAGAGAAAATTATCAGTCAATAGTCCGTATTTGTACTCCAAAGAATACCATAGAAAGACAAACAAAACTAAATAGGCTACCAACATATCCACTTGGAATACAAATTGAGGAAATGAGTGTTTCAAGTGGCACTGGCGTTTTTAGCCCCTGATCTTTTGCCTGTTGAAGAAGAAAGACCAAAAAAAACCCCCAAAAAAGAGTCCCACTTCAGGGTACTCAGGAGATTAGTCATCACTGTTCTGTTCTTGATGATGGTAAATGTGGAGACAAGTAAAAATCATATTCTGACCTCCAGATAAGACATGGAGATGCTGTACAGCATGTCGTCACTGGTCTCCTCGATGGCACGGAACAGGTCGTTCAGTGTCTGAACATAGATGCCTGGCTCCTTGTCCGTCCCCAACATTGTGTACGTCTTCCCACAACCTGAAAACAGAAAACAGAATCTAAGAAAAAGAATGGCCTGTCATGCTCACGTGATATTGGATCATTTTAAGGGCGATCCTAACCTAACATTGTTTCTATGCAGACTCCGAGTGCTGTTATAAACGGTTGGATCATTTATCCAGAGATGTGGCTGACTTTGTTTGAAGGGGTCGTCCTTCTTTCAGCTGGGACTTCTGTTTAATTTCTGCATAATAACCTTATATTGTTGTTAAATATATGGGTTTATGTACATTGTCGTCAGCTGTACATGACATTGTTCCGTTCTTAGAATTTTAAAGCCTTGAAAAGACAAACAGTTGATGGTTGTATAATGGTAATGATTGGCTTCTGCACACAGACGTTTTGATTTGTGTTAGAAATCATGACTCACATTGCGAATAAGCCAGTGTCTTGTGTCATACTCATGCTGCTCAAGTCAGTATTGGTTATATAAACAATGGATGGAATGACTGCATAATGTGAAAGGGGTCGCTCTTGGTAACTTAGAACACACAGAGGATGATCACCCAACTCTGCAGCGTCCCGGAGCATTTTAGTCTCTTTCAGCTCATTGTTTCAGTTTTAATGTGCATAACTTTACTGTTCTGGCCCCTTTTCACCGTTCCCATCAGTGTCGTGTCCAGACGCCGCTGTTTACAGCAAAGAAAAAAATAAACCCACTTCATGCTACCTGGGCAGCACAAAACCAGAATTAAAAGACCAAAGACTAGCCGGTGAACATAATGGAGCATTTATCAGCTAAAGAGCTTTTGAAGCACCACACCAGAGTTAAATGTAAAATTCGACTTCTAATGAATGATATTGTCACTCTGTATCCATGGATGGGTAAATAGGCAAATGTTTGCTAACAACAACTTAATAAGGTGATAATATGTCACTCTTGTGGCCCCAAAGACAAAAAATGAATAAATGCAGTTTTAAACATACCCTACTCATGATCCATTATTTAAAAATTGTAAATAAATACTATTCTAAACCAAACCACCTTATGATAGCTTATATCTTAGCTAAGTGTTTACTGTGTCAGTGTGACTGTATGTTCTTTGTACTGAATTTGTCCTTGCCTTATAAAAACACATAAACAAGCTAAATTCCCTGTTTACTTCCCCACGAGAGGAGACAAAGAGCTGTGAATCTCTGAGACAGATGGACAAACAGAAGGCAGAAGAAGTCAGTGAGACAGATGGGTAACTTTATGGAGAAATGGTGCTCAGCTAGTCTTTGAAAATCTGTCCCTACCCACTGGAAACGTGGGAGGTAAAGCATGACTCATTTACTAATCAGACCTGCATTACAATTAAAAACCGGAACAGATGCCAATAAGACCGCTCACCGTTTCCTGACAGCGTGCAGACTAGCCGACTCAGAAAGATGGTGACCAGAGATTATACACCAGGAAGCTAACACATGTAATTGGTGGATGATACACTTCCATCCAGACAGAGTGCTTAGTTGTCTTTGTGGATTCTGTGCAACACACACATGCACACACAAACCTGTGGGTCCGTAGGCAAACACGGTGGCATTGTAGCCTGATATGAGGCCCTCAATCAGCCCTTTGGTTGTAGCCCGGTACACCTCCTCCTGCACAAGAAGAAGAAAATAACCTTTAAGGGTTCAAGTGCACATGCGTATTCCAGCAACACAAATGATGTGCTTTTTTACTTTAACTTTTTTTAACTTTTAACTTTTGATTGACCTGACTGGCTGAGTAGTCGAACGTCACGTCAAACATGTAAGTCTTCTCCCTGGAGCGGTTGGCACGCAGGATGTCGTCCGGGTCCTCCATGGGGTCCATCAGAACCACCATCTAATGATAGAGAGGAAGGTAAAAAAAAAGAGCACACAATATGAGTGCTGTTGGTGTTAAGTCTCCGAGCCCATATTGACGTCTGAGCAGCCAATTAAATTATCACCGTGGAAAGTAAATGTAATCAGTTCAGTGAGTTGTGATTCGGCTTGAAAATGTGGTAAAAGATTGGACGGATCACAGACTGGGAAATTATGGTTTCACTGGGAGTATCATTTACTGTTTTCTTAGATTATAATGTGTGTTAACATATAGCTGCAAAACAAAAATAAAAAAGCAAGTACAGCGAACAGCTGCAGCATCAGCTGTCAGGGCTAGCTAACTCCAAATGCAGATGGTTCTCTGTCTGTTGCAGATGTCTGTATCTTTGCATGTGGTGTACACGAGGGACATTTAAAGACATCAGACAGTCATAGCTATCAGCTATAAGCTTCTGGCAGGTTTATCTACTGCAGTGGTTTCCAACCTTTTGTGTTTGATGTACCCCACAGCCTGATGTATTGATTATTGATGTACTGATGTATTATGTATTGATCTGTTTCGACCTCTCTGCAATCTAGCTTTCATACACGCTCAACTGAAGCAGGTAGTGTTGGTGTTCTGTGCAGTTAGCTTATCGTAGTAGGTAGTTTATTGGTTATTGTGACAATAACAATTTCCACACTGAAGGACTAATGAAGGAATATCATATAAATACGAGATCAGCCTCACACCAATTTGTTATCATATTTGTGTGTTTATGTTCCCCCTACATTCAAATATGTGGGCCAAATCAACATTTTACCAATTAATAATTTACATTGTTTCATGTTAGTTGAGCTACACAATTGTGTAGTCCTGGTTGGGAATCATGGATCTACTGTGCAGCTTGAAATGAGTCTGTTGTTCGTGGTATACTGTGTATTCAGAAAAGAAAACTAACAGAAAAATGACTGGTAGCTAGAATGGAATAAAACAATGTCCCATTTGGGACAAAAAAGTTGAACCCCCCCAACAAATGATCAAAGTAAACTTGTAATTATCAATCATTGTAAGAAATCATTAAAATCATCATTAAAATGCAAATGTCAAAGGAAGCCGTCTTCTCCATTGTATGACAGGCTGTGCAAAAGTAGGGTGCAATTAGCTTGACAGGTTGTCCACAGCCCCTCACAGTGCTGTGGGTTTAGATTTCATGCTATGAAAATGGCAGAAAAGTCAATAATAATAATAATAATGATGATGATAATAATAAAGAAAACAAGACAGTACAGAGGACCCTTGAGTCTATTTCAGATACAGCCATGGGGCAGCTGGGAGTTTGCCAGGCTTTTCAGCTGATCAGCGCTGTTCAGCAGCGGACCTGGAGAGTTCTCGGAGGCCTATGACGCTGAAGCACCCAGCTTGTTTGATGACCCCCTCAACCACTGAGCCGCTCACTTTGAAGCCTCTCAATTGAAATTCAAGAGGGGAGAATGGGAGAGGGAGGAAAGATGGAGAGGTGGGAGAAATGAACGCAACCCTGCTACTTGTTTGCCCTTCAACTTCACTCCTTTGCTGGGCTCCAGATATGTATTGTCATGCTGGTTTTTTGATTCCCTAGAAGAGTTTATTCTTCTAGAGAAGATGAGGACCCATTGTGCTCAAGACACAAAGAGAGAATGTGAGGAGAGGAGAGTAACATGTGCACCAGTTGAGGCTACTCTAATTCCGATCCTTCCTCCCCCCCTCTTCTTGACTTCCTGCTACTACTCCGCTAGCCTTTCTTTGCACGCCGTCCAGCTGCAATGACGTACGAGTTCTGATCGCATTTCACAGGAAAGATATTGTGAACAAGAACGGGGTACTTCTCTTAGCATCAGAGGCACTTAAGCCACTTACTCTCGGCCAATCAGATGACCTTCAGAACCAATATGAGTCTACAGAGAAGAATAAGTTTGTCAAAGAACAGCCGTCTACATTGTCGGAACGTCCTTCGATTGTTGTCCCTTACAGTGCACCATGTGAACCTTTTATGATTCGAAAAAACATTGCCTGTTTAGTTTAATGAATCGATGGATGCTGTGTAAGATTTAAACTAAACCAAGATGCAGAGTTTAGTTAGCCATTGCCTTTACTAAATGTGACTTCACAGCAGTTTGTGAGAGCAGCAGCCAGGCAGAGTTGACATGCAAAAAAATGCACTGAAGGTAGAGAGCTTAGGCTGTTTTAAATGGTGTCACAGGCTACTGCATCAGATTCCAGTTCTAAATGTACACATTAAACAAAGAAAGCATTAACGGCATTAGCAGTCACCTCCTGAGTTGTTGAAAGTCGATATGATCATAAATTGCCACAAGCCTAGTTGGCAACCAACTATCATCTGATAAGCTGTATCTGGTCTCAGCAGTTCACAGTAAGCCTCTGTTCCATGGCCTCCAACTCTATGCGATGCTTTGTGTTACAATATAGCAGCAGACACAGTTTTGAAGTATAAAGTAGTAATGCGATTATGGCTGATAATACCTGTACCTGTTAACCAAGGCAAACAGTCATTCATGCACTGCTGCACCAAAATCGCCATCAAGTCAGTATTTTACGTTCATAAAGTCATCTCACAACATAAACATCAATACTAATCAATGATAACACCTGCTGAGCAGAGCTGGAGACAGCAGAAAATGGATTCTCACTACTTCGACACATCCAACCGTGTCTGAAACCCGCATCATCGTTGTGGAGAAGCTTCAATGTCATCATCCACACTAAAATGTGACCATGGTAATGTGGTCTGATGTTTTCCAGACTGTCCTGGCCGTATAGGTCGTCTGTGCAAGCAGCTTATTACAACCCATATTTACGTTTGTTGTTAGGTCTTAACCTATAAAGAGCTGTAAAGTTTGCATGGGGGTGGAGGTCAGGGTGGATGGATGGGTCAAACAACACAGGACTTTCCCCCAGGAGGCTGCTGTTTGTGTCCCATGTGAAAACAAAAGTGTATGTTAATTATATTTTAACGCACGTAATTTAAGTTACATAACTAACAGTCATTTTAATCACGTGTTGTTGTTACTGTGAAGGTCTGTAACGCCTATATGTTGTTTTGGGTCATTTAGGTTGGAGGACTTGTTGGCGTTTTCACAGTTGTCCACTGCGTAGAGAACAGTTTCGTGATGTGAATGCCAGTTAAGGGTGGATGCAAGGTGAAACAGAGAGAAAGGCTAACCAGCTCCGTGTGAACATCACATGCATGGTGTGTACATGTGAAATTGGGTTCCTTGAGAAAGCTGATGAGTACGCAACAATGCTCTCACATGATTGCATGTATAGTGGATATCAAATAGTGTGTGCATCCATGCAGGTTTGTCCATGTGCAGGCACTTGGGAAAACCAATGAAGGCCAAGGGTGTTGATAACACCTCTTGTCCCATCTGTCACCTGTGTTTATTGAGTTACAGTACCTTCCACAGTGCCACCCTGTGAAATTCACACACAGCAGCTGTTGCTTGGGCAGATTCTATACCAGTAATTTTCTTAAAAGACTTCTGATAAGACTGTAAGGCGCTGGCTCTAATAACAGTACACCATGTGGCAACATAAGACTGGATGTCTGGGTTTGATGCCAATAATGGACTACAGGTAACCAAAGTTTAGACTTTGCCAACATATGTTCCTCTCATAGTAGATTGTCCTCTGAGTTCAATTAAGAGGCTTCTGAGAAACAAAGATGGGGTAAAGTACAGGTCAGTCTTGGCTGCTGAGCGTTAGTGTACAGAACAGGTTAAGGAGCTTTTGGAAACATGGCAGTCTCATGGAAACCATTCAACCTCGCAGACATCTTCTCGCTTTCTCACGCAGTTGCATGGAAACGTACTCGTTCACACATAGCAACTAAGAAAGCATCGTTTCATGTCCTCTGCAACAAGCAAGTCTGTGCAAGCAGGGTGGCATGACTGACCACGAGAGCTGAGGCCAGCACACCCCCACGCAGTGTGTCTGGGTGCATGCATGAGAGGAGGTGTCCGCCTGTTGCATGTTTTTACGCTAAAAACATTCAGGCAGCGGGAAGTCTTGAGTTGTGTGTATGCACTGACGATAGCAAAGCATGATGGTTAAACAATGCTGCCACAAGAATTGATTTTTATCGCCTTCAGTTTTTAATGGAACTGTAACAATTCGTTGTTAGTAATAATAATAATAATAATAAACTTTATTTATATAGCACCTTTCATACAAGAGATGCAGTTCAAAGTGCTTTACAACAAAGATATGAAATGCACAAAGAGCTTAACACAATAAAAAATAGTAATTCAGTTAAGAAAAATAAAACTTGAAAAAGTATAAGAAATGGCAAACATAAAAATTAGCACATTTAAAAGAAAACAGAAAACACAGTTAAGAAAAGTAAAACCTGGAAAGCTAAATTTAAAATAATGTTTAAAAATTCATCCTTCACCCTGATTCTTTCCTCTTCCTCTCTTCATCTTTTTTCTACTTCCCCTTTCTCTTGCATCTCTGTCTAAAACTTCAGACTAATCTCACCGATTTACCTGGACTATTGTCACTAAGTCCCATTTACCTGGACTAATCTCATTGAGTCCTATTTATCTTGACACAATTGCATGGTGTCTGTTTTGCATTCACTCACTACTTTCTTTCTCCCTTATAACCTTCACTTCTTCCTCGCGTCTCTTAAAATGAAATTATAAAATTTTAAATAATGTTTAAAATCAACTACAAAGGTTATTATCTGGGTTCTTTTGTTCTATTACGTGTACATATAAAATGAGAAATAGGCCTTTGAAGTAACGCAGGCGTCTGCGGTTGGTGTTTCATTCAAGCATGTAGGAGATCAATGAATAAAATAATAAAGAAATAGTTCAACATTTGGGGCAAATACAGTCGTGTCTGTACCATAAGTTTGAAGTCGACAGACGCTTAGCTTATCTTAGCTTAGCATAAAGATAACAGCTAGCCTGCCTCTGTCCAATGGTAACAGAGGCTGCCTGTTAAATCTCGTTTGTTCAATATGTACAAAAACCGAAGAGGACTGTTTCACGGCCGAGAGCAGTGACTTCCTGACGTCTGTTGGACAGAGCCGGGCTAGCTGTTTCCCCGTTTCCAGTCTTTATGCTAAGCTAAGCTAATTGGCTGCCAACATTACGGTTTCATATTTTGAACGTGCAGACATGAGCGTGGTATCAGTGTTGAACGTCTGTCTTTGGGTTTGGTGGGAAAGTAAGATTTGCCATTACCGCCATTCTGAGATTTAAACATTACGACCATTATTGTGTTAACAGGAAGTATAACTCAGCTTCAGGACGGTGGCCAGTGAGAGTCAGTCATCCTGTCCAGTTGTCGGGCCGAGCAGCTGGTCTGTCCTCATGTGGTTTAACAGGAGAGACTGTGTGTGTGTCCCTGCAGGGGACGGGGTCAGTCCGAACGCTCAGTCACCATTACTTATCAGCCCTGCAGGGCGGCGCCACGCGTCGTCTCTGTCGGCCTAAAAGCACACACCTCCATCCTGCTCGTTCACATGACGTTCAAACTGTTAGGTTTCGTGCTTCTCCTTTTCTGTGATGTGTGATATGTCGCACTGTATCTGTGGTTAGAGTAGGAATCTTCTTCTGTGCCGGCGCAGGAAGTATCAGTGTGTCCTTTTAAGTAACGTCCTTGTGGTGGACGGGTGTGTAGCATGTTCGAGACGCATCACTTAATACTTCTATTTGTTCTTAATCTCAATGGAGTGTGTTAGTGGCCCAACCTGAACTATATGTCTTACAGTTTTCACGTTCCAGCGATGGCAGGAACAGCCAATGAGGCGACTGATCGCTCAGCCCAGAACAACGAATCGACAGCAACAACAGAAGAATCAATTAACGGTTTAAATCACTCACTGAAATGTTTGAAGTGTTACACCCTGAATACCTTTTTGTTTTTGGATGAAACAAGATAACTGAAGACATCAGTTTGGGCTGTTAATGAATCATTAATCATTATGAATCATTGTTCTGACAGTTTCAGCCAGAATAATATGTGGATATTACTGTGTCACCGCAGGTCCCATAGAATACTGGGACGACGCCATGACGCACCAGTTGCTGGTTTCAGACCAGTCTGAGGTGGCACAAAATGACATCACTACCCCCGCCCTCCTCCCCTCAGCCCCGCCCCTCTGGGACGCCCCGGCTGCCAAAACAAGTGAGCGGACTGAAGCGCTGGCCTGCTCTGACCTAAATTCTCCCAGAGACTCGCCTTCTTAAAGCTGCAGAGACACAGACAGGCAGAGACAGACAAGACCGACTGTCTCAGTCTGTGTCTGTGAAAAAGACAGACAGAGACAGATTCAGACACAGAGAGAGACAAAGACTCACAGACAGAGACAGAAAAAATATAGATTTCGCCACTTACTTCCCTTCACTGTTCACTTCGTTTCCCTGCAGTTTCTCTAATTTACCACAGACGGCTCTTTGGATTCCCTAGCTGACTTCTTATTAATTCGATTGTTTTGAATTAGTTTTCGGGACAGGCCATGAGTTATTGGTCTGAGATGACCAGCCATTTGTCACAAAATGATCCATTCATTTCTTTATGACACTGTAGCTTCACTGTTTCTGTTTGTGATCAAATTCATTTTAAAGATGAGATGAAGATAAGTTACAGAAGCCTCAGAGGCACGTTGATGCCTGAAAGATGTAATTTGGGAGCATAAAAGGACTAAACTCCTTTGTAGGAAGATTACATGTTGTTGTATTATAAGAGTTCAAGCAAATGTTTGGTCAGTACAGAATATTGCAGGAATAATAGGAAACTTTTAAAACCCCTTTTTAACGTCTGGGAACTTGTGATAATAATATCACAGCAGGCCGAACACACTGAAGAGGCCTGTAGATTCAATAATGAACCTTATAATAAACTAATAATCCTGATATTAATCAGTGAGCGCTGCTGACAGACACTGGGTCCACAACAGGAATATTTACACCCTAAAATAACTCATACGGCTACATTTTTAAGAAAAAGGTTCACCACAAGGTACAGGGAATTCTAATCTCATACAGCTGTGACAAGAAACTATCATTTTCTACCTACCAGGCTGCGCTGAGAGAAAACTCTTAACATTGACAGGACTTTCGGCAGGCGAGCGAGAGCTCAAACGCTACAAGTTATATTCAGATGTACTCTAATAAAATGTATTTCTCCCAGCTTTGCATTTTGATTTCCTCTAACCGTGACCTTCCTAAAATATTTGATTATAAATACAAACATTTAAAATCAACCATTCACACTTGGAAGTAAAAAGACGTAAAACCTTGTAACAAATACGTCCCTCTTAATTATCATTAAAAATAATATATATAATAAATCATCCATAATGCTGCAAGTTTTCTAAAAATCTAAATGAATGTGTCAAATGTTAAATGCGCCTGGAAGAAATAATTCTTTATAAAACATAGATGAGGGTCTGAGAGTCGAGCAACAAAATAAGGACGTCTGAAAATAAGTCGCTCATCACACAAATCGGTCGTGATTTTTTTGCACAAAAGAATCACATCAAATTGATTCAGCAGCATCCAATAATACTGATGATAAATAAATCTCTTTCAAAAAAGCCGCCCATAGTAAAGTCTCACAGGAAGTTCTTCAAAGAAAGGTTCCTCATAAGACTTTTAAAAACAATAAAGTTGTCAAAAGAAGCAACGTTTAAAAATACAAAAACTGAAGGGAAACTCATTCACAAGATGTTTTAAAATGGTTCCTCTGCAAACATCATCAGGCACAAACGCTGCTTCGGGTTATTTCATCCTTTTTAATAAACTTTAGTTTCTCTGGAAAAAAAAACAAAACCCCAAAACCAAACAGAAACAGACAGAAAACAGACGGTTTACAGATTTCATACGAACACGTTAGCGCAAACAACAAAAGTGCAAAAATTAAAAGCAAAAAACCTCCAAAACATTTTTTTGTTTGTTTGTGTACAAAACCAAAATGGAAAAAGAAATGACAAAAGTGACATTGAGGGAGATTTCAAACCAAAACCTCTGAGTCTCCATCCACCCTGTTCCTGCCTCAAACATTCCATTATTTCATATTTAAATGAGGCTCAGAGCCTTTGTGCTTTTATTGTGACCATAAAACTCTTATTTTTTATTTGTTTACCTGCGTGTGTGTGTGTGTGTTGACAAGGTCAGCCTGTTTTTCCTGGGAGCTTCAGGAGGCTTTTATTTCGGTCAGAGGTTATATAAGTTCGTCTGTCTGCACTGTATAAAAATGAAAATAAAAAAATACAACGGGTTAAGAATAAATGGAGAAAGCGACCAATCAGCAGCTCCCTGTTTGTGTGCACGATCAGCTGTTTGACACATATCAACAGAAAGTTTAAGAGAAGATTTAAGACGCCGATTTTTGAATTTTGCAATTAAAGGCCCCAAAACAGCTGATCGTGTTAATAATAATGACCGGTGCACTTCAGACGCACAGCTGGCGCCCGACTTCCACCAGCTTTAATTTGGGGTTTTTAAATTAAAGAAATAATCATTTCGCTTTTCAGTTTTCAGGTCGTTTTAGCGTCAACGCCACATTTCGGCCCTGAAGGAGAAAATATCATCGAGCTCGTCCCTCAGCTGACCTGAGATCTGAGGGTCGACAGTCACAAAAACACGCTTTAAAATGTCAAATGCACTTTGTTTGCTTTGTTCCGTTGTAAACAGGAAGACATCCGTGGAAGCTGATTGGCTGTTTCCTTTTTGCGTGTAAAACGTTGTTGTAGTTATTATTATTTTACCAGCAGTTTCTGAATCATTAAATACTGACGAGATTCTTTCCTGAGGAGTCAAATCGCTTTTGTGAGTTTGAGAAGGAAAAAACTAAACCAGACTCTTAGAAGCAGAACGTCCAGAAGAACAAGGCCAAACGACGTTTAGCTGTTGTTTTTTGGAAATTCAATGTTTTTCAAATTTGCCCCTTTTTCGTTTTTTTTTTTAGGCTTCAAATGAACAAAAACAGACTCTTTATGAAACCTGAAATAAAGTTACATGACTCAAGTTAAAATGATTGTGTCGTGAAACGAAAACATTTATAAAACAAAGAAAACACGCGCGTGTTTTAGCTGGAAGCTCGGTAATATCGGTAATATCGGTCGGCTCGTCAGCTGGTGCACGTTCTTAAGACGCCACTGAAGCTGCAGCTTTTCACTCCTCCTCCACCCAAAGAATAACGAAAGAACTCGTTTCTCCGGTTGTGGTGATTTTTTAAAAATATATTTTTGTGCAAGAAGCCGCTTATTTTCCTCCAAATAATTCTCATCCGCCAGAAATTAAAACTGCAATTGTCTGCATGACAGCATGTGGAGGAAGGAGAGATGGCTGCAACACAAATATATACACACATTATATATAATGTGTGTATATATATATATATATATTACATACACATTATATATCATGTATATATATATATAATGTGTATATAATATATATATATTATGTTATATTATATCATATCAGAGGTGATTTTGTCAAACTACCATTTCCAAAACATAAAAAGTTGGCGTCTTGTGGACATTCTGCAGATATTTTGGAGTTTTCCACTCGACAGCAGTGTGTGACGCGGGGCCCGGTGCGCTGACGGAGGCCTCCACCCTCCTGCGGCGGAGCAGCAGCTCGCTGACGGAGGCTGCTTCTGTTTCTGTCTGCTTCTTTGAAACAAGGAGGCTGTTTTATTTCTCCGCTGTTGGCCCGCAGCGCACATGCGCAGCAGCCTTTACACTGAAGAGGACAATCTGCGCTTCGATGATGACGAACAGAAGACATAAAAACTCGTATTGTTTTTGCATAATTTGCATTCGACCGAAGGGTTTCGCTCCAGAACGCGTTTGTATCCGTGAGTTCGTGTGTTTCAGCGGGATGTTGGGAGGCAGCTTTCTGTTCGGGTGTCGACACTTTGGAAGCAAAACTCGTCACAGAGCAGTTTGAATATTCTTCGTCAGTGTCTGGGCTCAAACCTGAGTGGAGATATGATGATGCTCGTTTTCCTTGAACGCCCTGATTGTTTCTGCTGATTTTTAAGGCTTTATTTATTCATTAGCTACTCAAAGAGAAACGCTGTTGGTTGTCTTGTTTCTGCATGATTGTCTCGAAATCCATAAATAATGATTAACCCTGTGTGCCTTGTCTACCCCCCCGACAAATAGAATTTAAATACATTGTACAATAAATACAAAACATAAATAAAAGACTCAAAGAAAGAACTGACGGTCTGTGGATATAAATAGCTCGAACTCCACTTAAATGTTACCTTTGGCGAGTAGTTCAGTTCCAAGCAGCAGGTAACGAACGTTTGTCCCTTTTCACAAACACAGAGACCGAAATGAAGTCGCCGCTTGTCGGGTTTCACTTCGTGGGTATTTCTTGCGGTCAGTGTTTGATATTTGCCACTTAATGATTTGCCCTTTTTGACGTGACGTCTTCTGAGAGGTGGAGCAGGGGGCTCAGTTCAGGAACGCGTTTGGGGTCACTCTCTTTTGGTGGGACAGCACCCCGGGGAACCCGGCGGACACGCCCGGGGAGAAGGCCGGCAGGGCGCCGTTCCTGAGGGAGTCCGAGAGCAGGGCCTGCGGGGGGCTGCTGAAACCCGGTGCGCCCTGCTGGAGGTGCGGCGGCCCTCCTCCCGGCGGCCCCGCTGCCCCTGACGCAGCGTGCTGGGTCCCTGTGACAAAATACCCGGCAGTCTGACCGGAGAGCAGCCCGACCGGCGACGTGCTCATCCCGTAACTGTTCGTCAAGCCCAGCGGCCCGGAGGCCGCGCCGCCGAGGATGGAGCGGCCCAGGTCCCCGCCGCTCAGCTGCTCCACCGCGGGCAGCAGCGACCCGTAGCCGGCCGCCTGGTTCAGGAACCCGGCCGAGGACCCGTTGTAGTGCGGGTGGTGGTGGTGGTGGTGGTGCAGGGACAGAAACGGGGAAATCTGCCAGTACAGCGGGTTGTTCGCCCGCTCGTTAATCCCCAAGCTGAGCGGAGCGAAGCGCAGCCCGCGCTTCATGGCCAGTTTGCCCCGCGAGGTGGCGGAGCGCCGCCGCAGCTTCCCGGTGGTCCCCCCGATGAAGACGTCGTCGCTGCTCGGGTCCAGCATCCAGTAGTTCCCCTTCCCCGGGTCGTCGTAGTGCCGCGGCACCTTGACGAAGCACTTGTTCAGGCTCAGGTTGTGCCGGATGGA
>JAVQJF010009405.1:0-18534 GCA_036023855.1 Gadopsis marmoratus | reverse complement strand
CAGAGTATAGCATCAAGACAGAGGTGTAAGAATCTGGAGAAGCCGTGGAGAACATTATGCTGCCTGTAACATTGTTCAGCAGGACCGGTTTGGTGGTGGGTCAGTGATGGTCTGGGGAGGCAGATCCATGGAGGGTCTCACAGACCTCTACAGGCTAGACAACAGCACCCTGACTGCCATTAGGTATCGGGACGAAATCCTTGGACCCATTGTCAGACCCTACGCTGGTGCAGTGGGTCCTGGGTTCCTCATGTGGCGAGAGTATGCAGGCAGTTCCTGGAGGATGAAGGAATTGATACCATTGCCTGGCCCCCACGCTCGCCTGACCTAAATCCACTATAACACCTCTGGGACATTATGTTTCGGTCCATCCGACGCCACCAAGTTTCACCTGAGACTGTCCAGGAGCTCAAGTGATGTACTGGTCCAGAACAAGGAGGAGATACCCCAGGACACCATCCGTTGTCTCATTAGGAGCCCCGATGTTGTCAAACGTGCATACAAGCACGTGGGGGCCATACAAACTACTGAGTACCATTTTTGAGTTGCTGCAATTACATTTCAGCAAAATGGACTAGCCTGCCGCGTCTTTTCACTTTGATTTTTCGGGTGTCTTAGAACTCAGCCTTCTGTAGGTTGATATTTTTCATTTCCATCAAATGATTTTTTTCCCCCCATTGGGATCTGATGTGTTTTCAAAGTGTTACTTTATTTATATCCATCTATCTATCTAGCATTGATGTTTCATCACAGTACAGTCATATAATTTAGTTTACAGAAACGGAATGTGCACATGCAAGTTTAGGACGGCATTGCTCATGCATGTCTGGCCTGAGATTGTAGATTTCATTGTTCCATGGTTTTTCATGTCCAGGATGAGGAAGAAGTGCCTCTAGAGTCTGGAAAGGACGGAAAGGGTGAGGATGGTGAGGAGGGTAAGGATGAGGCACAGAAGGACGAGGTTGCCAATGAGAAGCAGGACAATTCGGATAAAACTGCAGGGGAAGAGAAAAGTCAGGAGAAGACAGAGGAGGACGGCAGCAAGACTGATGCCAAGGTGAGATTATTTCTCTGAGGACCACTTTGATGTGACTCAAGTATGTCTGTGGAGTGGTTCTACATTTTGCACAGCACACAGACTAGTCTCTACAGATTTGGTGTTGAGGTAACCATGTTTCTGCTGGTAAAGGATGAAAAGGATGGAGAGAAATCTGGAAATGCTGAGGCAGAGAAGGATATGGAAAAGAAGGCAAAACCTCAGAAAAAGAGCAAGATCTCTGAAGACATCACAGTGGAACTCGTCATCAATGACATCCTCGACCCCACTGCAGATGATGTCACTTCCTCTAAGAAGAAGTAATGCAGCAACTTTAAGTTCTTTTCAAGTCTTGTGATGTTTGGTTGTCAGTTTTTTTTTCATCTAAAACAAGCCTTTTTATCTTTTCAGGTTGCAGGATTTGACCGACAGAGACCTGGCAAAACAGGAAAGGGAAAAAACGCTTAACAGTCTGGAAGCTTTTATCTTTGAGACACAGGTGAGCAAAAGAAGCCTTCTGAAATTTTTTTTTCAGGTACATCTGTTTTTGTTTACATATAAGGCTATTTGTAGAGGGAATACAATTAATCCTAGATGTAAAATCAGTGAATGACACAACCCGTGTAATCAGACAGTAGGCTGCATGCACGAAACGAGGATGTAATGTAAAAGTGATATGGCACCATATCACCTGTGCCTTTTTCCAGGATAAGCTGTACCAGGAGGATTACCAGCTGGTTGTGTCGGAGGAGGAGAAGGAGCAGATCTCTGCCAAACTGAGCGAGGCGTCAGATTGGATGGACGAGGATGGCTACGCGGCCACCACCAAGCAGCTGAAAGAGAAACTGTCTCAGCTGAAGAGCCTGTGCAAAGACATGTTTTTCAGAGTGGAGGAGCGACGCAAGTGGCCAGACCGCCTGGCCGCCCTGAACAGCATGCTCAACACCTCCAGCTTCTTCTTGAGGTGAGTGTTGAAAGGAAGGTGAGAGACGCTGGAGATACAGTATGGTGATTTCGGGGTGGGTCCGTTGTTTTGTATCGACTCATTTTTCTTTTTCTTTCAAAGGAGTGCCAGGCTGATTCCAGAGGATGATCAAATCTTCACTGAAGTTGAGCTCAATATGTTAGAAAAAGTGATCAACGAAACAACGGTAGGTGTTGAATGTCACGCTATCATCGCACTACTGTGGATGATTGTCACTATATTCATTTAGTTTCCGCAAAGGGGTACTCCTCTGATTTTAGTGCTCTTCAATAATGTTTGAACAAATTAAAAATGGAATGGTGAAAATTGAAGCAGCAGAGGCCAAGATATCCTGACTTTCAGTCCCTAGTATGGGTCAAAGTCCATAATGCAAGTCAATAGTGCCTTTCTTTTGATCCTCCTAGCTTAAACTGACATAACCCTGATACACCACTGACATCAGATTAATTTTCTCAGACTTTAGATGGGGTCTTCCACGTTTTCTAACTGTTTTCACAGGCTGAGAGTAGTTCTCCTTGTATCACGCACACTGACCTTGTGTAACATCATCTCTATCTGCTCCAGACGTGGAAGAATGAGACGGTAGCAGAGCAGGAAAAACGCTCTGCCAAGGAGCGGCCTATCCTACTATCTAAAGACATCGAGTCCAAACTAGCGCTGCTGGATCGAGAGGTCAACTACTTGCTCAACAAAGCCAAATTTGCCAAGCCGAAGGCTAAAGCCAAAGCCACAAATAGCACCAGCTCTGACAAAAGCAGCAAGGCCAACAACACGACAGAGGAGAAAGTCATCCCTCCCACAGAGGAGAGCACGGACACACAGAGTGGTGGGTCAAACAGCAGAACTCACCTCTCTGATTGTTCTCTTATAAATCTGAAAAAATAAGATAACTCCTCCTGTATCTTTCATTTGAATACAGAAAACCCAGAGGAGGTGCAGCCGGCCGAAGCCCCGTCCACTGAGGAGAGCACTGCACACACAGACTCAGACAGCCAATCACAGCCCACGGAAGAAACAACCACTACAGGTCGGTCTGCTATACCTGATGATGCCGGAGAACTTTAGGGGCTGGACAAAATAATTGGAACACATTAAATGTGGTCCAATCTGGCACTAAACTACAGGCTCAGAAATCACCACTGAACTGAATGAACTCCTCGCTGACACACAGTCTCAACACATGGGACATTATATTAATGCTGGACTAATGAAGTGCATTAACTTGTCAATTATTCAGTTACTTTATCCAGTAACAATGTAAATCGAGATGAGCTATGAGTCGGTGAATGATAGCCCTGTGTACAACTTGTAAGTTCATTCATTCTCCAGGCTGTATGCAGACAAAATAGGTTTTCATCACATGATCTGTCATCAACCCCAGCAACAAAACAATTGTTTACAATTGCACCTCATACTTATCATGTCCTGAGTGAACCTGAGGATGTGGCATTGGGTTTTTCGTTATGCACAAATAAAAAAGAAATGTTCTCTAGAGCAACTCTAGTAATTTGCTCATGTAAAAAGTTGATTCATTTATGAAAATATTAATTTCTCTCAAAAAGGAAGATAAAATTGTAATAAAGGTGCAATTTAATCACAATGAACTGTAATAACATGATTGATTGGTTGTGCTTCTGTTGGTTACATCTTGCATAATGTGATGTAATAAAAGTTTACTTTACATTCTCTCTTATCCAAAGGAGATAAGTTATTATATCATTAGGTTTCACTGGGTAAATTCTGTCATAGTAGGAGAAAGCAGCAGTCTTGTACTTCATTGGTGCTGAAAGCAAATTTTTCTCCCATTGACTTTTCAGATGTGAAATTGCCCAGGCTTTCCAATAGAAATTCCATGTAATTTGATGTCTTACTTTACCAGAATGATTCTAATGCCTTGTGAAATGGCTGATGACCTGACAGCAAGGACAATATGATGACACGCCAGGTGTGCGTTTTTCCTCCTCCTTCCAGCCAAGGTCATACAGTATTAATGTTTTCCTTCTCCTCTTTTCCAGGATCACCAGAGAAGGGCCAACCTGAAAACCACATAGATGATGAATTATAGCGTCTAGGGCTGTGGGAAAAAAATCACTATATTTATTGATGGTGTTTAAATGTTCAAGTTCCTTCTCACTTTGTTTTTTCTGTTTGGTGTTAATTTCTTTCTTTTTTTAATTTTGTCTTTTGCCCCTGTTTTATTGAACTGCTGGAAACTAATCGGCAAATGATTGGAGACCACTCATCTTGTCGTCGTCGTCGTCCCCCCCCCCCGTCCTATGTGCTGTTAATCTCTTCTGTCTTTGATGGATTCTGTAAGCAACAGAGTGGATCGTCAAACACCATGAAGAAGCCGTTCAACAAAATAAAGGCCAAGCCTGGGTCTGTGCAGTGATAGTGCACGTCTAGACACAATACTTTCTCACGTCAAATGACAAATGATCACGCCGATGCTGATACAAAGGGAGATGTCGTGCTTGGCCGTATAGAAATAACAATATGGACATTTACAAGAATGAGTCATGTAATACTCTGCTTTGTCATTCATGAACATAGTATAATTTTCTGCTTTGTCCTCTGCACTGTATCCTCAACTCTGGTGTGTTGCTGTGAGCTTACCATTTCTCCTAACACCTGCAAAAATACTGAATTTTCGTTGCCACTGAGTAAGTAAGTGCACTACTTAATGGTGTTGGCCACAGCAGAGTTTGAGGGGTTCTTCTCCAGGGATATGAATTTTTAATTTGATCCAACCCATAATTTATTTGGCAATATAATTTTTAGGTATATTTGTATAAAACATGACAAAGTGGAAGCAAACCTCATATGCATAGAGTATATTTAAAACTATATTGGAAGTACAGTCAGTTGATTAGAATGGAAAGAATCATTAATATGTATTGTAACTGTAAATCTGTCCTCAGACCTATTGATTGGGCTGCATGGTACAATATGGGAAGTCATACTACAATTACTGACTGGGCTTTTAGAAGGACTTTGGCTCATTTGAAGGGGAGAACTGCAGAAAACAAAATGCCAGGAATGGGAAATTAAAACCGTGTTTCTAAACTGTTAATAAAAGACCTTTTGTTTAATTTGATTGTCATTTTGTGAATGTATTAACAAGATTAGTTGATCTCACTTTGGGGCTGGTGCTTCCAAGCAAACAAACCAGGGTTAAGTGTTGAAAACAAGTCCTAAACCTTCATACCTAAATATGGGTAAGTAGCACTAACATTGCTAGGTTTAGGGAAACCATTTGCAAGTCATTTATTTCTACCACTAATTTAAAAATCCAGAGAAAATGAAAAGTTGCTTTGACTTTGTTGACTGGGTGAATGGAAAGTGCTCCTGTGGTTCTCATTGGTAAGGCCAATTTATAGAATGTATTCCTCCTCCATGGATCCTACAGGATGTTGTGACACTCCTGTGTGTCAGAATTTGCCACTGAATTGCAACAAGTGAATGATGAATGTAGTGCTACCTGTTTCAAAAAGGTCCAACCTGAAACAAACTCAGAAAATCTTCACAAAAACTTGATAAATCTGACCATGTTATCAAACTTAAAATGAAGAAATATGACATTTTACACTTGTGTTGTTTCTCCAGTAAGGTTTGTTAGCAAAAGGCAGTGTTGGGAAAATATTGGAGGCAACATTCCACTCACTGTTTTAACCACACCCTCGACCTTGTTCTTGTCTATGGTGTTGATATTGAACATCTAATAGTCTTTCCACAGAATCCTTTTTTATCTGACTATTATTTAATAACTTATGAATTACTATTTTTGGACTACAGGCCATTATGCAAACATTCCTACACTAGGTGTCTATCCGAAAGTGCTGTAGCTAAATTTAAGGAAGTGATTCCATCGGCATGATACAGCGCTATATAAATAAAATTGAACTGAATTAAAGCACCTAAAGTTCAGGATCTAATTACTTATAAATCATAATTAAATAAATAATTACTTATAAATCATAATCAAGAGACAATGTGGACAAATGCAGTGGTGGAAGGAGCATTCAGATCCTTTTACAGTAAATTACCACACTAAAAAAAACTATTATAGTATCCTGCATTAAAATCCTACTTTTTAAAACTAAAACTTTCATATATTTCAAATCTTAATGTGTCTTTGGTGGAACTGTTAAACAACTCATAGACCTCTGAAATGTGACAAGAAGACAAGTAGACTGAGCAAGACTCAGAGCAACTCTGGACAGAAATAAATGTTGTGACATTGCAGACGCTTATCGAAACAATGCCACAGCGAATTCATGCCGCAATCAAAGCTAAGGGCGGTCCAACTAAATATTAGTGTGTGACTTTTTTTTGGGCCAGGCAGTGTAAGTAGATACAGTGATGCCACTCAACCATGCTGCTTATTTGTTCCAGTGGTGACTCAACAACTGCAACAAAAAAAATCAATTTGGTGTTAATATTTTTCTCATAGACGACCATTATAAAAGAGATGTTTGTAAAACTGTTGACAGGACACCTCAACCTGCAATCAATTATTTCTCTTTGTATAATGAATTTTGAAACCAACCGCCCTCTATATTAGAGGGCTGCAGGGGAAACAGGTGTACATGCCTTTGATTTTAGGTGCTGATCGGATGGCACTTTGTGCAAACTTGTTTTAAGCATATCCTTAAACCTGCTTATTTTTCACCATTTGGGGGCACTGGAAATATCAACAACAACACTGACATATCATCACCTTTTAAATTCATTATGGTGAACTTGTTAGCAAACAGGTGCTTATTTACACATACAGTAGTTACAGAGCAACATGTTAATTCATTTGGAGTGGTGTTTCTGACCACCTGGTTCTGACCACTCTCTGACCAGTCTCTACCAACTCCTCCCAGATGTCTGAGCTCCTCTGTTCTCACCTTAATGCTTAAGGCACAAGTATACTCCATCAGAAGTGCTTGCTGGATGATTGAACAACTTCAGAAACCCCCATCTTCCACACCTTTCTAACGTCAAAATTGGTTGGGCTGGGTCCGACAATTTCTGTATCTTTCTGAAACAGACAATCTGACCTTTACACCCACTTCACGCAGTGAGAATGCTCTCTTTTTTCATTTGTTACTCACCTATTTTTATGACTCAAGTGACACTGTGAATGCCTTCCAGCAGAGACTGTCTGAAATGTCTGGTTGGTCTGCTTCGATCAAAGCCCACCAACAAGGTACTTGACTGCAACTTCCCTTTCCAGGACAGGCTCCAGGAACAGGCCCCAGTTTCTCTTTACCCGGTGAGGATTCTTTGTCTGACCCATCACTTAGGACAGACTATTATTCCATGGGAGTCTTAATAACTGAAATGTGTATAACTGGATTTAGTCTTAATAACTGGATTGTGTATGATCAGGGTCATGTTTTGTTTGATAAAAATACAGGAATACAGTGAATTAACTCGTGTTAGTAGTGTGTGCAGACCTCCAGATGTCAGTCGGATAGTGATGAGGCCTGAGGCGATGGTGGACAAGTTGCTCACTGTGGTGCCCTGTTTGTTGTTGTTGCTGCGAAGCATGCTTACGTTGGTGCAGTTCTATAGGTGAATCCGGTGACTGTCATTTTGGTTAGGACAGTTTTCTAGCAAAAATAAAGTACCCCAGGCTGTTGTATTTCAGAAGTAGCAGTAAAAATGAAGAAAAGTCCTGAACAGCTTTCCATAAAAATACACCACCTACTGTACATTAGAACTTGTATCTAGATCCATAACATGCAGCCCAGTATCCCAAGCAAGTATGTCCATATTTGATGAATCTCCACTGCACAATTTACATCCATGTCAGTTCAATGCCATTGGATGGAAGAAAGTATTGTGCCCTATATGTAGCCAGGCTGAACGTAAGGGTATTGAGGTCAGGCAGGACAATATTTTCCTAACTTTAACCATACTGTGGCTGCCATGTGTAGATATTGTAGAAAGCAAGAATTAAAAAAAAAAACTAATGCAGGGTTTTGCAGAATGGTTCACTATCAAAGTTTTTATTTGTGATGTGTTGCACCTGGAGGCAGAATCTGACCTGAATGAGATTGGGGCAGAAGGAGTTCTCACACAGTCTGGTGACACAGTGTATGCAGTAGGTGGAGAGAGCCTCTGTGCTTTGGACAAAGCAGAAAGCCTCAAAAGAGAAGTGGGCTTCCTGCTGCTTCCTGTTGACTCCAATTATTTTCTGGCCATCTCGGTTACACCTTGAAGAGGACAGATGGTGATTTTTTTGCCTTGTTCTTCAGAGAATTCAGAGATTCTGGCAGGATACCTATCGCTTTAGCATAGGCCTGGTTCACAGATGTTTATCCCACTACAACATATTTATAACGTGGCCCTCCTCCTTTGAAAGGTTTTATAAGCACTATTTAATTTATATTGGGAAACCTCACATGTTCATGTATATTATATATTATGAAAACACAAAGAAGAAGACAAAGTATTGTTGAGTTCAGATAATAGATCTATTATATTGTATTTTGTAAATTTTGAAATTTATATTCACGTGGATGAAAATATCCAAAACAATCAACACTAAGCCAGCTCCAGTCCTTAGTTAGTTTTTCTCTAAAACTGAGTCAATGGTGAATGTTTAACTTTTCATCTGTGTAGACTGACAACTCACCCAACAAAATGATCATATGTGCTGTTGATGGGGAAAGGAGCGACTGCGACGTAATATCGGACAAGTTGAATCTGCAAGGAGGAGTTCTGTTATTAGCACAGATAGATAAAGCTAGTCATATTTTCCCATATTCTGGTGAGATTATATTTGTTGGGACTAAAATATTTGCTGTGGATATTGACAATTAGAGTTTTGGAAAAAGTACTTATCTAAAATTTTGATTAGGTGAGCCTGTGTGTATTTTTGGGCTAGCATGTGCGCACAACAGCACCTTTTTTGATTTGCCAGATATTTGGGGTCAGAATAAAAGATAATACAATAAGTATACTTCCGTTGCAAAAACTTGTGTCAAGTGTGAATTACCTGTTTGTGACATTGGACGCCTTCACTTTTACAAAGATGCTGGTCTTTAAATTTTGGCCTTCTGGTGGGATCTTGAGTATGGAGGAGTGTCTATTGTCCTTTAGGCCCAATAACAGACATGTATGTCAATCCAAACATGTATCAATCTAATATGTATCACACATGTATCAATCTAAACTTTAGATTGATACATGTTTGATACACGATACGTTGTGACAGAATGCTTCAAGTTCAAGGTATATAATAACATTTTCTTCATTAGCCAGTTCAAAGAGAGACAGAGGAGGTGGAATAATAACAAGTAGCAAAGGTTAAAGTCTAAATCAAGTAAGTCAGATAATAATGCATGAAGCATAACCAAATATGCTAACGTGATACATTCTTACATAGGCTTGTCAAACTGAGCTGAGGTTCATTCATCTACAGTCAACTTCTCTTCACTCAAACATCTTTCAGTATAAGGAATCAGATACATAACCTAACTATCCAGAGCTGAATACATTTCCAATCTATGCTGCCCGTCTCTATTGATTTAATTTGACACTCAACTTTTGTTTTGATGTCCCTCTTCTTATGGCTACTGTGGTTAGTTCCCATGGTAATAACTATTTACTATTCAATCTGCCATCAGTGATTTAAAAATGCATTTTTAAATCTGAGTTAGCACCCCTAAACTTGAATTTCAACTTTATTGTCATAAATAGGACATTTATCTTCCAGCCAAATGAAATACAGAACCACAAACTTGAACAAAAAGCATGCTAAAAAATTTAAAAGAAATAAATTAATCATTTTCTAACCCCCCATACAAGCTCACATAATGCAAAGTAGATCATTGGCAGCATCGCCATCATCGTCCAACCCAAACATCATCCATGGCTAAAACAACACCACAGTGGTAACACATCAATTTTATATGGAAGGCCGATCAGCTGACTCATCTTGAGTATTTCACAGTTTACATTGGTTTTTGGTGTGATGGAAGTTGGGGGCTAGCAGTGACTCATTATATCCACTGAAATAGATGGAACACAGGAGGATCTTGAGGCCCACTGACTGAGAACCACTGAGGACCTCAATGTCTGATTTATCTGAGCAAGGTTGAGACCAGCCAATGTGTAGGAGAAAGTGAGGTGTGAAAGGAAGAGGAGTGGCGGGAGTAGGGGGAGTCAGAGCAGCAGGTGGATGACAAGGATGAGAATGAACACTGCTAGCTTCACTTTCACATCTGAATGTGGAGAGTTTGAAGAGGGGATTATGACCTTGGACAAGAAGGTGTGTGGCAAATTGATACGTAAGAAGGGCCAGATACATTGTCCTCAAACTAATGGAAAGAACAGATGACATAAATTAGAAGCGCACATGAACTCATCTCTACTGGATCATGTTAAAGAGCTCCATTATTGATCATCCCAGAAATGCAGTGGCGGACGAAATTCTCAAATCCTCTACATAAGTAAAGGTTCCAATACAACAATCTAAAAGTATTCCATGACAACTAAGGGGCCTGCATTTAAAATCGGAAAATACAGAAATAATATCACTAAAATTTACTTATCATCAACAGTAAAAGGGTAACGCTTTAGATTACAGCCCACAACGTACAGGGTAATTAATCCAGAGTTACTGCATCACTTAAATCTGGAATGGAATGTGGAATTTTATTTTAAAATGACCTTATTACCAACAAAAGGCAAAT
The DNA here is from genome assembly GCA_036023855.1 of Gadopsis marmoratus. Taxonomy (NCBI): domain Eukaryota; kingdom Metazoa; phylum Chordata; class Actinopteri; order Centrarchiformes; family Percichthyidae; genus Gadopsis; species Gadopsis marmoratus. Next base: position 7,820 of record JAVQJF010009405.1, on the reverse strand, counting down.
TACATTGTTCCTTTTATAATGTTGGAGTCCTTACAATAACTACGGGGTACATCTGTGTGTTTACTTTGGAACAAAGGTCCAGGGGACAGTGTGTTGTCACGGATACTGTCTCAGCTGTCGTTCACCTCCCAAGCAAACTTTCTTACTGGACGTTTATGACCTCGTGGCTCCGCCTGCCATCGTTGGACAGAAATCACCCCCCATAGATGTTACTCATTTGTGTTTTCTTTAAACACATGCTGACAATGTTGAAGTCGTTAAAATGTTGAAAGTCTTCTCCCTGGCAATTGTGTTCGACTAGCATTACGACTCCTCAAGGTGCAAGCTTACCTTCTCTCTGCTTTGTGCACGGCCTCCTTTTCATCCAAGATGAATCATACAGGCTACGGTTAATATTAATATATGCTCTTCTGACAACAAAGTGTGCAGTTAATGTAATATTCTCCCATGTTTAGAGACAAGTAAAATCGAAACAAACTGTTGTCATAATGTTCTCAGTAGTTACAGAGTAAGTTAAACATGCTGTGTTCATTCCCCTTTTGTTACACTAAATGTAAGCTGTAATCTAAAACAGTGTTAGTTCCCCTCTTGTTACATCTAGTTACAGGGTAACTACAGGGTATGTGAGCTGTAATCTAAAGCACTCTTAGTTCCCCAAATGGTCCCTTTAAAGGGTACCAAAATATGTAACAATAATAATAAACATCAAATAGACACCAAAAGTATATAATGTTAACAAGTTAATTACCTTTTTTCAATGTTATGTTCAAATCAATTCTGTGTTAATTGTGTGTTAATTAATATAGAGTCTATACAATGAATAGGATAGACAGCCAATTTGATAGAGGTGATAGAGCTGAAAATGTCATTAAAGGTGTCTGCTTTTAATGTCTTCACATGAACAGAGTGTAAATTCATAATCACCACATGTACCCCTGTTAAGACTGCATTTTTCAGTTGATACTAGATTTCTGTAAAACATACTGGTGTACTCAGTGGGGCAGTATTAGAAGTCTTACCACCACTTTTTACAGTGTATAAGAAAGCTTCATGGCACACTGTGTTAATTCAGCCTAACATTTCATTCAATGCCACAGACTCACCAACAGTGACCAACAGTACAAAATTCTAAAATTAAATTGAAAATGTTATTAAATGTAGCAATTATATAATGATGATAGACTAATCTATGTGTTTGAGCCACAACATTGTTTAAATTTCAGCACAAATAATGTGGTCTATTTAAAGAATGAATGTGTTGCCTACCTGCTAAAAAACGAAACAGAAAATATACACAGCAAACTGCAGAGTTCCAACAACACCCACCATTAAAGAGAAAAGGTGGCTTAGGAAAACAAAATCATTTGAAAAAATATAGCCACAATTAAGCAGAAATGATGAGCATAAACTATGAATTGTGATGGCCTTACTGCTAAAATTATATTTATAAGTACATGTTGATATTTATGAACCTCAAAAGTACATTTTTATATTTTTCATAATGTGAACAATTGAATTCCTTTTACAAACTTCACATCATGGGTCATTTATCTTTCAAACACGTGTGTTTATTGTTGTACTATAACTTGAAAATCTTGGTCTCGTTTCTGAATCTCACATTAGCCTATATGTTGGTATGTTACCAATATGGCTTTCAAAATGATTATCAATAATTGGGGTCCACTAATAAGCTGAATAATTCACATTTATTATTTGTTTTATTTTTGATAAGTCAGCAGTAGTAGGGGCCCATTACAAAACCTCTACAGGAAGCTTTAGGCACTATGTGAATGTTTCTGTGCTCTCCACACAGGCCTCATGGCTTTGAGATCCTGTTCATGGTTAGGGTGGCACATACTCATTTGTGAATGAAACATCCAAATTCACTGTTTATCTTTTTATATATTCCGTTGTACAATATAAATATAATAAAACTATTCCAACTAGTTGTTGGTGAAACTATGGACACCATTCACATGTCATGTATTTTCCCTGTTTTGAGAGCATTCTAGGATCAGGTTGGTAATATGATGGAATCAATTTCTCAGTGTCAACACTGTATATTTCCAATAGATCTGATCCTTGGAACTCCCCCTGAGTGAGGCAGCTAGATATATAGTTCGAATACTTACAATTAAAAAAGCTAATTACAAAGAATTGGCTTAGCACCACAACACCAGAAATGTATAAATGGAAAGAAGCGGTTTATGAGTTCTGTCTGATTGAGCTACTTTGCAGATTAAGATTTTACATACCAAACATAGTTCTGTTTATAAAATATGACACTGTATACATTAATTTACTGAAAGTATACAGTTTGTATTAGCTTCTCCTTGAACAGCTACATTAAAATACGGTTTTGCATCAGTAGCCTAATATTATTCAAATATAATTTAACACTGGGAGAATATTCTGCTGTATAATGAGTACTTTTTCTTGAGTCATTATGCAAATGCCATTATTACCAATAATACTTTTCCATAACATTTTTGAATGCAGTATTTCTAAACTGTGGTATTGAGATTGTGTGTGGAGTCAGACATTTAATTACACAAATAATTCTGTTTATTTCATCACCACTTTTACACCCTGCTATCAAGTATTTACAGAGAAGCAGCAGAATATTTAGCTCCTGCTGTTGGAGGCCGTTTTGAACCACACTGAATTGAACTGTGTTTAATAGGCAAACACTCCCAATTATGAGTAGGCCTACTTGCCTCGCAGTGACACAACTCTGAACGTGCACCTCGACCCTTTCCCTGTAACAACTCCGGCTACCAGTTGGTGTCGCTCTATTCCGAAATGTCCAAACTGTCTCACTGATAGAATGTCAACAGATTACAGGTAGAAACAAAACTGCTCACTGGTAGCAAGTCACAGCTTTACTCTCACAATTTTAGTTTCAATTACTTACAATTAAGTCCGTTGGTAGTGTTCTAAGGTGCGTGTATACAAATCCGTAGCACTGCGGTGCAAAGGAAATGCGACTTAGATTCGTTCTGAATTTATTAAGTGACTTGTTAAAAGCGTTACACGGCTGCAAAAAACGGAAAGACTCAACTAAAAATGGCAGGATAGTGCCAGTGAATCTTAAGACATTCAACGTAAGGCATGACTTCAACTGGCTTTCATTCTATTCGAAAAACATATAATGGTGCAAAACCACAGACGCGTGTTTTGGCAAAGTAAACACCCGACGCGGTAACGGGGGGGTGTAAAGGTCGTCTTGGTGGTGATTTGGTGACTGTTGCCCTCCTCGCTTCGAACCTCTGTCTGCCTCTATTTGGAACTGGTGTACTTGGTGACGGCCTTGGTGCCTTCGGACACGGCGTGCTTGGCCAGCTCGCCGGGCAGCAGCAGGCGGACGGCGGTCTGGATCTCCCTGGAGGTGATGGTGGATCTCTTGTTGTAGTGCGCCAGGCGCGACGCTTCCCCGGCGATGCGCTCGAAGATGTCGTTGACAAACGAGTTCATGATGCCCATGGCCTTGGAGGAGATCCCCGTGTCTGGGTGCACCTGCTTCAGCACCTTGTACACATAGATGGCATAGCTCTCTTTCCTGCTCTTGCGGCGCTTTTTGCCACCTTTCTTTTGGGTTTTGGTCACAGCCTTTTTAGAGCCCTTCTTGGGCGCAGGGGCTGATTTTGCAGGATCAGGCATCGTCTCTAGCTATATACGGCGACGCAAGACGAAGCACAGCGCAGGACGCCGCCTCAACAGCAGTCTCGTATTTATAACACGGCTGTGCAAATGACTGTGTGCCATTCCTCCTCTGCGATTGGTGCGTCCTTCACTGCTACCGGAGGACGCGCTGCGCCATTGGCTCCTGCGTTTCAGACTCGCCCAATCGGAGAAGCCTTTGCGGTTTATATGCCTTTCCTCGGAAGTAGGTTACATTACGTAAAGGTCCAAGCTCTTCTCGCCCACTGCGCAGTGTTTCTTCTTGGTCAAGAACCACGTTTAGTTTTAACGATAATGTCTGGTAGAGGGAAAACCGGAGGCAAAGCCCGAGCAAAGGCCAAGTCCCGCTCCTCCCGGGCCGGACTCCAGTTCCCGGTGGGTCGAGTCCACAGGCTACTGCGCAAAGGCAACTATGCAGAGCGCGTCGGAGCCGGGGCTCCGGTGTATCTGGCGGCCGTGCTGGAGTATCTGACGGCGGAGATCCTGGAGCTGGCAGGCAACGCGGCCAGGGACAACAAGAAGACCAGGATCATCCCCCGGCACCTCCAGCTGGCCGTGCGCAACGACGAGGAGCTCAACAAGCTGCTGGGAGGTGTGACCATCGCTCAGGGAGGGGTGCTGCCCAACATCCAGGCTGTCCTCCTCCCCAAGAAGACGGAGAAACCGGCTAAGAGCAAGTAAAGAGACTCTCCGCACTCCCGGACTCAGCTGGGGCAAAGGGCTCACGTCGGAGCCGGCCACTTTTTCATATCCGTGTTCGTTTTTTGGATAAACAACCGTTAAAATAGGGGGCAGCGGTTGGTGTTGCTGTCTCTACAGTGAAGACACGCACCTGCTTCTCATCGGCACTCACGGGCTGCTCTGTCGCTGCTGTTGTGCTGTCGGCTCTGGAAAATGGAGGCATGAAGGCTTAAGGATGAGGGCGGCAGAGGCGAAATTCACTTCTTATTATGGACCAATTCTGAAGGGTGGGGTTGTTTTTTTTTTTTTTTTTTTTTTTTTTTTAAAGTCTCGTAAAAGCTGCTACAAAACGTGCAAAAGTGTCGTGTTGTCCATGTCATGTATTTCCAATAAATGCCCCGTAGCCTTTCGGCACAGGGCGAATACATCCGGTCTTCATTTCTGTTGTTGTCATCCGGGGACTTTGTGAGGATAAACTGCACGTAGTCGCGTGGATGGGATTTAGAGGGGTGCAGGTTTATGTGCAAACAAGCAGTGAGCACTATATCTGTCCTCCTCAAGGAAGCAATGGCAACTCATGTTTTGCTCAACATTTATACCGTTTTGTATTTGGTTCATGGTGGTTGTTTTTATAGCTCTCTCACATGATGATGTTTTTATTATTATTTTTTGTTATATTATTGGTTGAATGAAGAGTCGAGCGTGACTTGCAATGCACATCTGGTCCTCGTTTCTCTCGTTAATTTAGCATTAGCAGATGCGTTTTGTTTGCATTGGGCCCCAGAGTCAAACCGGGAATCCCTGCCTCTTGTGGGTGTAGGATTACTCTCCAACAAAATAAGTGAATAGTTTTACTGCCCTGAAGCATCTCATCACTACATCTCTTCTGTCTGAGGAGGGTCATTGTCGGTTGCTTTTGGAAGTCTCAACACTGTTGTTTTTCTTCATTTTCAGCCTCTGCCTCAGAATTATTTGAAACAAACTCATAATTCAAATGCTAAGGTTTTGGAGAGGCTTACAGCTTTTCAGTTACTACTGTAGAAACTACTTGACAATGTTAAGATTCAGTTTTTAGAGTCTCTGTACTTCACTGACCTGTCTGCCCTTAGCAAGGACTGCTAGAGCAGACTGGAGCTGGTGGGGAAACTCATTCAACATATTTCACCCCGTTTAACTTTAATGCATTCATACTCTGTAGCAAAGAAAAGTCATTTTTATATCTTCTAAAATAATCCAGATAAAGTTAACCTTAATTATAAATATTGTTAACAAATAATTAACTGTATTACAAATACGGGGGCGCCTGTGGCTGAGAGGGTAGTGCTGTCGTCGGACGGGTTGGTTTGATCCTAGCTCCCGCTGTCCACATGTCGAAGTGTCCCTGGGCGAGACACTGAACCCAGAGTTGCCCCCGGTGGAGGCCAGCATGGCAACTGTGTCCCCATCGGTGTATGAATGTGGCGTAAATATTATCTCCTAAATGTCTGGGGCACATACAAGAAAATCCTATGGAACAAAAAGTACAATTTATATATTGGGGAATACACTGAGGCTGTAGAGTTTTAACATGATTGCTAATGTATATAGGATACAATAAAGACCGATAATTATATGTCTTGATACAGTGTGCTCTTCTAATTTATTTAGCAGTACAGTATGTTGTGCTGCCTAGAATCACAACCTCCCAAAGAACCTCAAGGACATGTAATACCGAAATATTTTAATCTTCTTCAATTTTAGTAAATTTCATCATAAAAGGGCTCATTAATATACATATAGAGTTGGTTTAGACTTGCTCTATATTAACAAGTGCTATGAGATAACTCTGTTATGATATAGCGCTATATAAATAATATTGAATTGAATTAACTGTATAATATTCTAATTAGTAGTTCATAATTCCTGACCTTTTTTACCGTAGAATTTGATACATTTATGTTCGCAGTAAACTTTAAGTCCAATGGATAAGTAAGTGCGTTCGCTACATGAGCACAAAGCAGCAAGAAACATTAGAAATAGCACCTGCCAAGGCATAATGAGCTCAACCGTTACAGAGAATGCACAGACACTGTTTGATTTCAGAGCTTTATATGTTCACACAGAAAATATCAATTAGCATCTTTCTGAATGCATTTATTAGGACTCTGGGAATGTTAATGCTTGTCCAGTTTTCAGGGATATGAATGAGCCACAGATGCTGTGATTAATTATCTTCCTCGATGGTTGGTGCAGAGTATCCTCCACCAGGCAGGAGCACCACCAGCTCCAGGGAAGCTGCCTGGCATTCCACTGGGCATCCCACCTGGCATACCGCCAGTGCTCTGGTACAGCCAGGTCCTGTTGCTGGTGTTCATATTCATTTTCAAATTCTGTACTTGCTTGACAGTTTAAATGTTCAGTACAGTTTAAACTCCGTTAATGTTATCCATTATTACACAGATGAGGATAATGTAGCACGACAAAACACCAGTGGCTACACATGAAATCACCATTCTCTGATGTTATGAATGAAATATCTTATATGGCTTAGCAGATGTATAAACCTGCAAAACTCATTGCTTACTTCCTAGTAATTGTTCCACTCACATGTTGAAAAAATCAATGAAATAATAACTAATCACTAACTCTGGCATGAAACATCCTACTAACTTAAGCAATTTTCATATAATGAGATCATAGGGCAATGACATAGTTAGTTTTGTTTATATCCTTTCAGAAATTCCCTTCGTGCGCATCTTTAAAGCAAATATACTGTGTATGTGACCAATTCTGATTCCTTTCCTCTTTCACGGAAACATTTATTTGTAGAGACCAAATACGCCAGCAAGGATTTACCTCTAAATTTGATTATCAGACAAGAATATATATGCTGATAAATGGAAGGAAAAAAACAATATTCATGTTGTTCGTATTCCAAAACATGTGTTGCTTTAATTAATCAACACCAATTGTCACCTGGTTCTTGTCCAGCCAGCTAATGACCTCATTGCACTTGTCCAAAATCTTCTGCTTGTCGTCATCACTGATCTTGCCAGCAAGCTTCTCATCCTCCACAGTTGACTTTATGTTGAAAGCATACGACTCCAGGCCATTTTTGGAAGACACCTTGTCACGTTGGACATTGTCTTCAGCCTTGTACTTCTCAGCTTCCTGGACCATGCGTTCAATGTCCTCCTTGCTCAGACGACCTGGCATAAAACAGGCAATATTAGCATTTAATCTTTCAGTGTTGGGATAACACTGCAGCTGCATGTGGGTTAAGCAGAATGATTATTTGTTTGTACCCTTGTCATTGGTGATGGTGATCTTGTTCTCCTTGCCAGTGCTCTTGTCCACAGTGGAGACATTCATGATGCCGTTGGCATCAATATCAAATGTCACCTCAATCTGGGGAACACCGCGTGGAGCAGGAGGAATGCCAGTCAGCTCAAACTTGCCCAGTAGGTTGTTGTCCCTCG